>PVIC010010768.1:0-42742 GCA_004025085.1 Thryonomys swinderianus
GCTGGCCCTGAGCTCACTGTGTAGCCCAGGCAAGCCTCGAACTCAGCAATCCTCCTGCCTCTGCCTCTGAGTGCTGGGATTACAGGCGTGAGCCACCACGCCCAGCACTGTATGTGGTTGCAAGGGATCGAACTTAGGACCTTGTGCTTGCGAGGCAGGTGCTGGAACCACTGAGCTAAATCTCTGGCCCAAGAACCAGGTTTTTGATAGCTCCTGGCAAACAGCACTTGAAACTGGGAGGTTTATCTGATCCATGCACCATTGAAAATTGGTTGTGGCACTGTCTGCTACTGAAAAACAAAACGAAGATAAAAACGTAAGATGTGGCTTTATTTTGGAAGTGGCATTGGTATGTACTTAAAGCTTACATTTTGAGGGAGCACACTTGTAGGTATTTACTAGTGACATTGGCAGCTACAGTGTAGGAAATGAACTCATGGCCCTCAGGAAGCTCATGGAGTATTGGTGTAATTTCTGTGTGGTGCATTCACAGAGACATTATTAGTGATACTATAATTGTTCATTAAAGGCCAGAAGTAGATCAGCTTAAGCTTTTCATATATAAGAAGAATAAGACAACTAGGTAATATTAATTTTAGGTCTGAACAAAGGGCTGAGTGGCTCCTTTCTTTGTTAATTGCATGCTCCTTGCCATATCTTTTGTGCCACTTTCACTTAGTATTTTACACTGGTTTAGCAGAGGGTGACACCTTGGAGACAGAGGGGTGCCATCTGAGAATTCACAGAGAACGTTAATGGAAGTGTCCAAGATGAAAATTAGGAGCTGATAAATTTCATGTTAATTGTACAATGGCTCCTTTTCATTTTAGGTGAAGAATTTCAACTCTTGAGAGTTTAGTTCTTTAAAGAAATGCATTCTTTCTCTCACTGATAAATGAAAGAGTCCTCAATACTGGGAATCTTACTAAGGAAAAGTAGAACGAATGAGGAAAGTCACACCCCTTGAATATTAATATCTACTTATATTGTTTTTTCTTTCTTTCTTTTCTTTGTTTAGTGGACATAGATTCTAGACCCTTCACACTGAGCTACATCTCCAGCCTTGTGTGGGTGTGTGTGAGTGGGTGTATTTTAAAGAGTGTAGGTAGAATTTTATGCCTTAGTCGATTTCAGAATGTTGGTACTACAGATATATAGTACCGTGCCTAACTGATTCTAAGTCTTTTGCTCTTCATATAACAAAATAACTAAAAAGGAAGGGCTCTCTTTTGTTTCTCTGAAGGGAGACCCAGGTCAGTCATCCTTTGTTATATAGCGCTTTCTCCTTATTCCAACAGTATCTTTTATCTCACGTAAAGTACATGTTACAAATGACCTGGTAGTATTGCACTCAACACACAATTTAGTGAGTGCCTACAAAAGTCTGAGATAAATGAGGTGTGATCTGTTGGGCAGGTCGAGGCCAGGCCAGCTCAAGGTCTGTTGATATCACATTGCTCAGGCTTCTCCTGAGGTGTTTGTACCTTCTTGCAAGGTGCAGAGAAAACATGGCAGTGTAACATGTCATGTTTCTCTAATATATTTAAATAAATTATAGTTGAGATGTCTCTATATTGAATACAGTCTACTGTGTAGCCATCTCCATTTTTATGTATTCAGGATCAGCCAGAAATACTGAATAATTCAGTTCAGAAAGATGGCGGTGGCTCCCCATAGGCCTGAGGGCCTGCTTCTGGGCTCGATGCAGTGGCAGGTTCATAGCACACAGCCAGGCTCCATACCTGCCCTTTGTTCATGGCATGACTTTGTGAAATTTACTCTTTTAGCTTTCTGTTAAGGTAGGAATAATGATATACACTTCTCAGAGCTCCTGTGATACGGCTACCCAGAGCACACAGGAAGATCTGTTCCAGAGTGGAGGCAGCATTGACAGAGAAGGAGCTGTGGGGCTGCTGCTGTGTCTGTCGCTATGTTGACACTATTCTCAAAGTCTCTGGTTCTATTTCCTTGTTTTCCAGGGCCACTGACCTGATGAACACAATAGGTGCAGTTACTCTCATTATGCTGTTAGCAGGGACTTTCTTGACAGGCACAACTCAGTTTATTGTCTAGAAAGTGTGAAGAACCACAGTCTGAGGTCCAAAAATGATGGTATGGTTGTTTTTTTTTTTTTTTTTTTTTTTTTTTTGAGATGGGGTCTCGCTTTGTAGTTCAGGCTGGCCCTGAGCTCACTATGGTGCCCAGGTAAGCCGCTGCGAACTCAGCAATCCTCCTGTCTCTGCCTCCCGAGTGCTGGGATGACAGGCGTGAGCCACCATGTCTGGCATTGTAGTATGCGGTGTTGATTGTTGGTGGGTGTGTCTCCACGCCCAGCATTATATGTGTATACCGGGAATCGAACTCAGGACCTTGCGCTTGCGAGGCAGGCGCCGGAACCACTGAGCTAACCCTCCGGCCCGGTATGGTTGTATTTTGACTATAACTTGTGGACTGGCCACTCCCAAGTACTAAAACCAAGGAAATTAAGACATAGGCAACATAAGGATGGGTTCACGCAGTGCATAGGTAAGCAGCACCAACACCCTGCTGGCACCTTGCTGAAATGTGGCAGGAAGAAGGGTCCAAGGAGGAAGAGGAGCGTGTGGTGTGGGGAGGGCCTGCCTTAGCCTCACAGTTTGCTGCTTGTCTGCTCCAGGTGGCCGAGATGCATGGGGAGCTGATCGAGTTCAACGAGCGCCTGCACCGGGCCTTGGTGGCCAAGGAGACGCTCATCTCCCAGATGCGCCAAGAGCTCATAGACCTGCGGGGCCCGGTGAGTGCTGCAGCCTGCAGTGGTATCTGTCTGCGTATCTGGACTGTGCTGCCCTCAAGCACATTTAGTTCCTTCGTTGCTGGTAGTGTAAAGGGAAGAGAAGTACACAGAAACTGAGAATGCACATCTGTATTTCCACCCTCCAAATTCTACCTACATTAACTTATACCACATTTCCTTTTGGGGAAGCAGCAGGCGTTGGAATACATGAAACACTACATAGGACACTGCCGCCATATTTCACTTTGTACTGTCTCCCCTTAGTCATCTGTTCTGGAATCAGCCATTGTAAGCAAGTATACAGTTATTAACTAGTATTTTGCCATTATAAACAAGGATAATGTTGGCAGTCTAACACTTTTACACACATATAATAACTTCCTCTTCATTTTAAAATATATTTATTATGTGAAATGTTAAATGCCCAAAGGTAGGGAATGTTAAGTGTGATGCACTCTCCAGTATCTATTGTCAGTTTTAATTATTACCAGCCATGCTGCTCTAGTTTCAAATAACCTGTCTCTGCTTCCTTCTCTGTATGGTGTGGATAAGATATTGGGCATTAAGTCTATTAACATTTTATTATATATGCCTAAAATCAAGAACACATAAATACTGTATCTTTATTATCATGTTCTCTTCAAATGTCAGCATTCAAATTTCCATCTTTTTAAAAAAACTTGAATCTTTCTTGGTACATTATATATACACATGATCACATGCAATATTGAGAATTTGTACCAGTATATGACACAATTTAATTCTCATTTTTTCCCATTGCCCCACCCACCCTATAACCTCTCACTCCCTATATACATAAGCTTTGTTTCCCTTGTTTTTATTACCATCATATTTTTTCTTTCCCTTGTTATCCCATATCCCATTTCCCTTTCAGTATTTTCTATTTCACAATATCTACCATATATTCTAGAGCTCCTTTACTTCTTCAGTTTCTCATAACAGAGAAAAGATGGATTTATAGATCTGTGACCTATTTATTTTTAATATTTTATTTAAAAAATTCAGGACCTATGTGACATTCATATATTGTATTTGGTTGATATGTCTCTTTTTTTCTTTTTCCTTCACCTTTGAAAGTTACAGTAATATATAAATAACATAAAATATGCCATCCAACTAATTTTAGCTGTACATTAAGTGGCATAAATATATTCATGTACCATGTAGCTGTCCTTCTTGTTTCTTTTCTAGTTATGTTTATTGTAAATATTCTGTCTCAGTCTATGGCTGGATTATTCGCTTTTACTCACAGAGGGAGAATTCAAACATGTAAAGTCAAAGAGAATTATGTGTAATCTGTGTACCTACCACTCAACTTCCATAGTAATCAATTCTTTCATACCCCGGTCAGTCCCTATGATGATTTGTGATTGTTTGGGGAGGAAGACACCCTCTTCCCAGTCGTGCCTAGTGACTGTCTTCTTATTAGTGCCCACTGCCAACAGCATCTTCAGCTACAGTAACCCCATGATCCAATCACCTCCTAGAATCCCCACCTCAGAGTGCAGAAGAGTTTTGGGATCATTTTGAGCTAAACCATCACACATAGCTAAAATACCATTGAAACATCTCTAAAATTAACAGTAATTTCTTAGTGTCATCACATATTCAGGCAGTGTTCAGTAGTCTTCAGTTATCTCAAAAATTTTTTTAACTTGTTTGCATTCATCAGAACTCTAATAAAGTCCTTATACTGCAATTTGGTGATATGTGGTAGTTAAGTCTCTGTATGTCTATAAATTCTCCTCTCTCCATCACTGGCATTGTTATTGAAAAAGGTACTCTGTTGAACTGTAGGTTTTCCGAGTTAGAATTTTGCTCATTGTGACCCCACAGTGATCTGTACCACATTCCTCTTTCCCTTGTTCCAGAAGTTTGTGAGTTTTAGGTTTGGTTTTGCCCTGGACAGCTTCACACATGGTGGCATGTGCTTCCGTCAGGCGCCTCAAAACCATGCGCTGGGAAAGCACAGAGCTTCTGCTCCACCCCAGCCTCCCTTTCTGGTGACCTCTCATGGCTAGAGCCCCACAGCACAGTCCCTGGTGGGTTCTGGGCTCACTGCTGACCTTTTTCAGACTTTGTAGCTATCTCTGCATTTCATTTAGAGAGTGATGGGTCCCCCTAAGATGGAAGCACGTTTAGGACCTGCCTGTCCTTTATCAACTATGACCCCTTCGAAGGAAGGTATATTATCACCATTTCACAGGTTCATCTTTCAGTGAGTGTGTGCTTGAACAAGATTCAAACTCAGATTGAATTAAAGTCATCTTTCTCCATGCTTCACCAGCACCAGGGGATTGGGAAGAACAGGGCGCAGTCTCTGGGTTCCCTTTGCCAAAGGTCCTCTGCAGTGGCTTCCCACCCATGTCCCACCTTGAAGACTTGGGCAGTGGATCTAACGGGCCACCTCTCATCCCTGCATCTGTGCTCTGGAGCTGGGAAGGGCTGTAAGCTGTGGGTTTGAGAAGCTCGTGCTGACTGTTCCCTGCCGTGTGTAGGGCAGTCAGGGATAGGCAGGGCTCTGCCACCTCCCTGCATTCCAGCTGTTCCAGGGCAGTCCTGCAAGAGGGACTCTGCAGCAGACAGGAGCCCACAGCACCCCATTCTTAGTATCAGCTCAGTTCAGGCCTGGAAGTCCCCTCTGTGTCTGTGATGCTGAAAGAATGATGGGTCCCTGCTGTCACTGTGGATGCATTTTCAGAGAGCAACTTCAGTGTCATTTTGAATAATAAGAACAATCAGCTGGCTAGTACAAATGATTAAGTTCTGATGTCTATAGCTAATATTTAATAGCTATTACTTGCCAAAAATTTGACTGAATTCCTTCAAGCATTAGAGCTTTCTTTACTCCTTATTCACTACAACAGTAATTACTATTGTGATCTCCATCCTGCAGAAAAGAAATGAAATCACTCACCCAGTCTTCCACAATGAGAAGTGACAGATCTGGGTACACCTTAACAGATTTATTTAGTTATTGAGATGCTGAGACTTGAACTCAAGGTCTCCTTCATGCCAGCCAAGTGTTCTACCACTGAGCTACACTGCTAGCAAAATTCTGTTGTTTTAGGAGTTGAAAAGAATTACATTTTTTGGACTTCTGCCAAACTGAATTTCACCCTTTTTAGAGTCCAGTACTTTACAAAGGTATGCAGAGAGTAGTCAGTGATAAGTGCCCTCCTCCCTGTCGCCCTTGATTTTCTTACCCAGAGGCAAAACATGTTACCAGTCTTGGCTTTCTCTTCTCAGAGATGAGGGATGCCCGAGTACTCTCCTTCCACACACTTACAAGCTTTAATAAGCAGTAGCCTGCTAAACTCGCTGCTCTGTATGTTACTTTTTCCCATTAACTATAGATCTTGAGTTTCATGTCTTATTTTACATGTAGATCTATTCTCCTTAAGACTTGTGAAGTGGCAATCCCATAATCCACGTAGCAGGGCCCTTGTGGAGGGATACGGCATTGTATCCCTGATTTTGCTTTTATAGCAATGTTGGAATAACATCTTTAGGAATCCCTGTTGTTCAGCAGAAAGCTAGTCTGGCTTTTGCTCCAAGTCATTTAGGGGAAGGCTGGGCTCTCCTGCCTTACAAGCCTGTGATCTCTGGGCAAACCAGCCTCTTCCCTTCAGCTCTGCCCTTTCCAGGTCTGCTCTTTCCAGAGCCAGCATCCTGCAGGAGGCCGTGCACTGGGGAGATCCAGTGGCAGGTCACACACACACAGGAGGCCCTATCTTCTTTGTTAAAGGTGGCACCTGCAGTGTAGAGGGTTTGGCCCCTGCTGGGATTCCCACTGAGCTCTCTCACAGGCCTGGGCCTCATTCTACTGTCCTAGTATCCTACCGTGCTACCCTTCCCTTTGCCTGTAGTGCTGCTCTGGGTCCAGGGGACAGCCTTCTCACCCTGATTTTGTCATGTTCTCAGCAAGCTTTGGTACCATGGTCAGGTCAAGGTTCCCACATTCATTGTATTTATGTTTATCTCTTTCCTATTGTAACACAGTATTACACACACACACACACACACACACACGGACAAGTTCTGTGCTTTCTGTTTCCTTTCAACCAGTGAATCACACAGCAGAGCTCAGTAAATGGGCTTGACTGTCAGGCGAGTGAGTGGATGTCACCAGTGGTAGCTAGTGGCATCCACGTTTTCTGTGGTCTGGTGACATGTAAGCCCATCTTCTCTCCCTACCCTGGCTCACTTCTGAGTGAGATAGCTATTGGCATAGAAGCAGCTCCAGTTGTCATCTCATCCTGCCCTACAGGTGAGTTGTGATGGACAGAAGGTGGGAGGGAGTACAGTGGTCATTAAGGGGTGAAGACTGTTGGGAAGAGCTGGCCATGTGGCCTCTTGCCCCAGGGGACACCGTTGACCTTGTCCTTACCACCTCCCAGCTTGCACGGTCATCTCACAAGGTGCAACAGCTAGGGCAGGAGGCAGGGGGCCAGTACAGCTCTGTGAGAATCTGGAGCCTTCTCTTCCTCTGCGTTGTCAGTGGCATCTGTCGGAATCTCAGCTGTATCTTCCTTCATTTCTGCTGACCTGGCTCTCGGGGGACCCGAGATCTGACTTGCTCCCAGACCACTGGCCATACTAGTGCCTCAGGGTCAGGACTGCGAGTGTGGCCTAAGAACCTCAGTTTCCTCTCTGTCAAGTGGAAATAAACATGGATAAGTTTTATGAGGCCCTCAAGGTTTTTAGTGTTCTCGGTTCATCTGAGATCCATTCTTCTTGTCATTGGCTTAGTGCATAACAGAGTATATGCTTGCTTTGTGATAAATTTATTTTCAAAGAGTAGTAGATAGCTGCAGAGACTAAATGCTAATTTAATAAGACAGGAGCAGGAACAAAGTTCTTTCAGCAGTATCTTTTTATAATATTCTTTTAAGCTAAATTACTTAGCTTAAAGAATTACTCTACTTTTAAGCTAGATTACTTATTTTAAAGAGAAAAAGTTTGGGATTGAGGGTACAATTTTTTCCTTTCCTTTTTTTTTTTTTTGAACATAGGTATTTTTTTTTTTCTTTTTGGAGACAGGGTCTTGCTTTGTAGTTCAGGCTGGCCCTTAGCTCACTATGGTGCCCAGGCAAGCTGCTGCGAACTCAGCAATCCACCTGTCTCTGCCTCCCCAGTGCTGGGATTACAGGCGTGAGCCACCACGCCCAGCATTATATGTGGTAACCGGGGATCGAACTCAGGTCCTTATGCTTGCGAGGCAGGCGCCGGAACCACTGAGCTAACCCTCCGGCCCGAACATAGGTATTTTTAGGACTTTCATTATTTTTTTCCCCTTGTGGTATAAGATGTGAATGGATGCTGGAAGGTTTTTTGGTGTTTTGTTTTGTTTTACCTTGTAGCGGGATTTTGATTACATTCTGAGGGAATAGTTTCTAATTTGAATAATGAATGAAGACTGAGAAATAGTTTTCTAAGACTGCAAGCTGTAGAGGTCAGCAAACCACAGTGCAGTTAAGCTGAAGGACAGCCAACCCACTGAGTGCAGGTGTGTTTGCACGGGGGCAGTGCATGGCCTCAGTGTGAGGCAGGAGCTGGGCTCCTCCTCTGTCTGGCCCCACCATGGGTATCTTTTTCCGGGCTGTCAGTTCTATTTCTGGTCACCTCTCCTTAAGCCGAAAAGATGGCTTGTGTCTTGAGGTGTGTGAGGTCGCTGCCTTCCTCACAGCCTCAGTGCTGCTGCCCTGCCTCTTGGCTGTTCCCTGGCTCCCCTCCTTGACCTGTGTGGTGAGGGCAACACCCTCCGGCAGCCCTCTGCTGTGGGCTGTGTGTTTCCTCTGTACTGTTCTCTTTCACCATCTGAACAATTCTGCACATAAAACCAACAGTAGATGCATAGATCCACATTTTAGCAGAATAGACTGAGGTACGTACAGGAAGGTCTCATAATATGCTGAAGGACGAAGGGTTTGTAGTAGCACTGAAGGAAACCTGTGGCTGTCTTGAGCTTTCTTCCCTCTTCATATCTTAACAACAGTGTCTGTCCTGTTTCATGCATAGCACTCCGTGTCTTTAAGAGCCTGATTTCTGTACAGTGCAACTCTCAAGTCCCGCTCTGTCAGCACAGTGCATCTTCCCTCCTTGTCTCTCCTTTTCATTTTGGTATCAGAGTTTTTTTTTTTTTTTTTTTTTTTTTTAAGTCATATCGGTGCCCTCTTGTTGTCAAAAAGGTTCTTTGGAAACTTAGATTCTGGAGAAGGCAGAGTTTTCTGGAAGCAGAACAAGTGATTCGCGGGGTGTATGTGGGGGGTGTCATCAGTGCACGCGTGTGGGTTCTGATGGAACAAGCTTAAAAAAATGTGTTCAGGAGTCACTCATCATTTTCACTGGAGCAGTTCTGGTGGGATCGTGTGCTGGGCCTCCATCTTGGTGTGGCAGCATTTCCTGAAATTAGTTGCTCAAGGAACACCTTTTCTAAGAAGATGCATATGGAAAAGCTGGGGTAGAATTCCATGTTGTGTTACTTAGTGGTGCCACCTGGGGCCAGCCCTCTGCTGGTGACAGCAAGTAGTGGGGAGAGTCCACAGAGGGAGCCAGAGAAGTTGATTCTACTGAACCTCGTGTTCCCGAGAACAAACACAAAATACCAAAGCCTGGAATGATGAGGACGAGATGGGAAGGACATGTGGTTTCTCAGGGCACTTTATGCCACAGTATTTGTCATTCTCTATTATCACATTGTGTTGACTTTTCTGCTTTCCCCTGTGGACTGAGAGCTTCCCTGAGGCAGGCAGTTTGTCCCCTTTGTGTACCCTTCCTAGAGCCTGGACCGCGAGCTGTACGAGCATGACCATATACCTGCGGTTTCCATGGTAACACTCCACTAGACACACAGCATTCAGTTGTCAGGCAGGCACCTCCTGTCCTGTTGGATGACATTTTCTGTTCCATGGGGCATCTTCTCTCTATTTTGAAATGATCAAGCTGTTGGGAAAGAAAGATCAGTAATTTAAAATTCAATAGTGAAGAGACAGAAAAACCACCACAAGTTTAGCAATAAGATTCACTTTAAAATGTTTCTTGGGACTGTCCCTGTATCTTTAAAACCTTCAGAGGGAGTGATCTCATTTGAGAGCTGTTGCTATTTAGGTACAGAAGCTTAATAAGAAATATATTTTTCAGCTGTGTAGCACTTGCCGAATGTCTAATGATCAAGTACCAAATTGTCTGCGGTCCCACAGCAGCTCTAAACATCACATTCCAAATTATAAGAGGCTTTTGAATTTGGCACTTGGACATCCGTGTTTTAATCGTTTACCATCTTGAAGGAGATTATTTTGAAAAGTACCATTTAAGAGAGGGTACTAAAAATATATCTCGCATGGAAGCTTAGCTCAGAAATATTAGTTTTTGACATAAAATCATCTGGAAATGTGCTTGCGAAACTCAGTTTAAATATCTCAATGCTAGGGGATAAAAGCCCCTCTTTGGACTTAGTACTTTTTTCTATCTGTGGACAAATACCCCAATTAATCACATATCTTTGATATTAATGGAAATAAATGCTTCCTGGACTTGGGAGATTATTAAATCTCAGCCCTGTTTTCTGATGGTCTGGTGTTAAACTCTTGCACAAGTAGTTGGTGTCCATTAATATCTCTGAGGGGCAGGGTTGCAGGATTTGGTTAATGAGAAATTGCTATCTGAATCGTATGGGTGTGGAGCCCTGCAAATGCATTTCCATTAAGGAAATGTACCTATGGTTTTGTACCTCTTTGCAAGATTCACTTCAAAGCTATCCCACCTTGTTTTTAAAAAGGAAGCGCTGGCTAGATAGCATTCAAGATGATCTCAGCTACAGGTGGGCAGAGGGATTTTCTGCCATGGTTCCTGTATTGCTAGTGTTTGGTGTGACTGTTACACAGAGCATGAGGCAAAGTGTAGAGATGTAGCAGTCATGGAGGATGCTGCCTTTCTCCTTGAGGAGGTCAGAATCCAGAGTATGTTTTCTGTGATACAATGTTTCTGGTTGGACTGCATCATGGTTTGACATGGACGTAGAGGCCAGAACAGATAACTGAGCTTTTTCCTGCCACTGGCTCTGAAGAAGTGAGCCAATTGCTACCTGGTATTTTATGCAGCCTCTTTTCTTCAGTGCAGGTTTGTAGACTTTGCTGCTCATAATTCCAAGCAGTAGGAATGATAGGCCAAAATGCCCGCTGGACTCATGGGCCAGCATTCTTATTTACCACCCACGTCCTTCCAAAATCCTGAGTTTGTGATACACACTCATTGTTGGTATAAACAGCTGGGACTGACTTAATAGATTTGCTCTGATTCTATTTTTCGTCTTCCATGGAAGTCTCCCAGCATCCACCCTCATCTCTCTCCAAAGGTAGCAGTTCCAAACAACACTCTGGGTTGCTCTACTCCCTACTGGTGTGCACTGTTGGCATGTGGATTTTCCAGGATGACATCACTAGCATGGAACAGGGCCCTGTGACTGGAGGTACCAAATGGAGCTCCTATAGTGCCTGGTCTGGGCCAAACCCCCCCTTTCAGGACTTTGGCTCCCCCATTCATTTGTGTCATCTTCAAAATGCGGACTCTCTTTTCTTCTTCCATTCTATCTAAACTATGTCCTATGAGTCTTCCTGGCTGAGCCATACCAGTCCTAGTTGAATTTTTTTCCTATTCTGCTGAATTAATACTTAAAGTATTTCCAAAGATACATAATAATCACACAATTATGTTTGTAAAGACCCTCTAACTAAAGATACTATCTATACTTATTCTTTATTAAATTTCTTTTTCCATGTTAATAGCTTCTCTTCTGATCAGACATATCTTCCCAGCCAGTTGCATGTGGATTTCTATATCTTTTAGAAATTAATTCTGTTAAAAAATCTTTCTTGAAAAATAGAAACACACCTGGACTTATTTCTCTAATGAACCTTCATCAGTTTAGGCTTGCTGGAGATTGAGCAATTTGAACAGCACCAAAGGTTTCTGACAGCTTGTTCCAAGAGACTTTTTCATGTCCTTGATGTGAATGTGTACAGTCTCTGAGTAAAAGTCAGTGGTGTTTTGCTGCCATGTCTCATTTACTTCTCTGGACAGCTGGTTTATGAGAGCCAGATCATGCCTTGATACAATGCTGTCTCTTCTGGATGATGATGAGGTTATATGATCAGATTCTGAGGTTATGTGATCAGATGGGAAAAGATGCATCATGGTAGAAAAAAGATTCATCATGGTAGAAGGACCCTGACCTGTTATTTTTAAGTGATTGCTTCCTGAGAGATGGTTGCCATCATGGTATTGCCCACCCTCAAGTGCTCATGAGCCTTCTTGCCCATAAGATATACAGAACTGCTGTTGTGGTTTCTGAGGAAGATGACTTTGTTGACTAAAGTTTGAATTGTAGTCTCCTCGGTACTCAAAATATAAGAGCCATGTCCACAGTGAAACAAGTGGCCATGGTTAGAGATAAAACTGATGCTAGCTATGCACTGGAGATCGGACTTGGCTAAGAATTCTGGTTTTTTTTTGTTTTGTTTTGTTTTTTGTTTTTGAGACAGGGTTTCGCTTTGTAGTTCAGGCTGGTCCTGAGCTTACTATGTAGCCCAGGCAAGCCTCGAACTCAGCAATCCTCCTGCCTCTGCCTCCCGAGTGCTGGGATTACAGGCGTGAGCCACCACGCCCGGCAGAATTCTGGTTTTTTGTTTGGGTTTTTTTTGTTTTTGGTACTGGGGATCGAACTCCTGACCTTGTGCTCGCAAGGCAAGCACATGGAACCACTGAGCTAAATCCCCAGCCCCTTGGTTAAAAGTTTTAAAATAGGTTACAGATGTGTAAATATTGTATATTTTCTCTGGTATGAGAAACTGAAGTTATAAATGTGTTCTGGAATGCATGATTGATGTTGTGAAATAGTAAATATTCAAAGGGTAATGGGGTTTACAGGTAAACAATGAAGAAAGAAAAAATTGATGATAAAATTGAAAACCCCTCATTTACCCACACTCAGATGTTTCTCTTCTTTATTACCCAGATGTTTATTTCTCTTCTGAGAAAATGACCTCCTCTCCTTGTTTCCTATCTTAAATATCTGTACCATATCCAAACAATGGGGACCATTGTGAAAGGTATAAAATTAAAGAAAGACATGAAATAATGTTCAAATATGCAAATTTATATTATGGACATAGTATAATAAAGACAATCATACACTATAATTTTTTTCTATAGAATTGATGAGCTTTAAATTGAAATGTGAAAGGAAATTTTGGGGAGTTTCAATACATTTATATAGCCTAATAGTTATATATTTGGAAAATGGTTGTATTAGCTTTGTTTTAAAATTACCTGACTAAAGGTGTGGCAGTACCTTGACCCTCCTCTCCTTGTCTACTACTCAAAATTTCTTCTTTACTGAATCCTGCCCCTCAGCATATGCTCTTGCTGTTCCTTCTACTTGTAGCACCTTGCTGTTCTACCTTTCTTTTAAAAGGCATGCTGTAATATTTTTAAGTAACATGTAAAAATATACTTTTTTTTTTTTGGGACATGGTCTCACTTTTGTAGTTCAGGCTGGCTCTGAGCTCACTATGTAGCCTAGGCAAGCCTCGAACTCAGCAATCCTCCTGTCTCTGCCTCCCGAGTGCTGGGATTACAGGCGTGAGCCACCATACCCGGCTAAAAATATACTTTTGATATTCAACTTTTTTCAGTAGGATGTTACTGAGAATTTCGGTCATACACAATTTATATACAAATAAAACATAAGTAACCCCTCTCCCAGAGGGCCGACTATGAAAATTTGGTATGTATCCTTCCAGGTTCATGTCTACACATATGCCTGTACACATACATATACAATCCACATCTTTTTAAAAATATAAGTGGAATAACTTGCCAAATTGCTTTGAAGCTTTTCCTCTTCCATTCATGAACATGTGTTGGCTTTGCCTTCCCCTCTCACTCTTCCAGTCATCCATGCCTTTCAAGGTCATCTCATTCTTTAAGAAATGCTTCAGTACTGGAACCTGTCCATACTGTGCTTAGAGCATGATTTTTTTTTTTCAAATTCCTTCCATTATAGTATTATCCCTTACTAATCTCCTGGGTTAATCTTTTGGCTTTTCCATGAGATAATGAGATCTTTCAAAGTAAAAATGACATGCATACTGTTATCTCCAATAACAGATAACCTTCATTGAGTATTTACTGTATGCTAAAGCCTGTGGCAAGTGCTATAAGTGTAGTGGCGGGAATGCCCATGATACGGTTTTTTCTGCTTGCATTTTGCAGAGGAGAGAACTAAGGCACAATCAAGACAGGTAATATCCCCTCCTGACTAGTAAGTGGTAGAGCTAAAAAAAAAAGTCTGATTTTTTTTCAGTCTTCATGCCCTCATCTTTAAATGGGACAAGTCGTGTCCACCAAAGAGAATTGTGTGAGGTCTAAATTAAATCAGATCACCCCCTTCCAGCTCATCCAAATAAGAGTAAAATTCCATTTTAGCACAGCCCTGAATGGTCTTGGTCCTGCTTTATTTTTCTTCATAGCACTTAGTGTCACTTGACAATTGTTTATTTGCTATTTCCCAATTTGTCTGTTCTGTGCTTGGCTGAGTTCCCAGTGTCTGCTACAGAGTATTAAGTACTTTACTGAATGACTGAATTTTCATTCCCACTTCTCCATGTAGCATCTCCACTAAGGATGTCCAGAAAATACTTGGTGAATTTGGCTAAAACTTAATAACTTCCCCAAATTCACAAACAATAAATGATTGTAAAATTCCTTATCTTGCCAGGCCTGGTGGCTCACGCCTATAATCCCAGCACTCAGGAAGCAGAGACAGGAGGGCTGCTGAGTTTGAGGCTTGCCTGGGCTACATAGTGAGCTCAGGGCCAGCCTGAACTATAAAGGGAGACCCTGTCTCAAAAAAAAAAAAAATTCCTTATCTCAAGGTACTCATACTGCAGTTTTTATTTTTCACTCACTGTCAGTTATAAGAAGCCAGTATAGCTGGGTATGGTGGCTCATGCCTGTAATCTCAGCACTCAGGTGGCAAAGGCAGGAGGGTTGCGTGAGTTTGGGGTTAGCCTTGGCTACATAGTGAATTCAGGGCCAGCCTGAACTACAAGGCAAGATGCTGTCTCAAAAAACTAAAAAAAAAAAAAAAGCCAGTATAATGTCACCCCCTCCCCCCCCCACCGATTTTCCTGGTTTCTTAATTTAAGGAGTTTCCAATGTGTATCTGAAATGACTCCTCAGTCCCAGCAAGAACTTGTGTGTTCAGTGGTAGCTGTCAGGACAAACCAGAGCTTAATCAGAGAAGTTGTCGTGAAAGGGCAACACAGAAACCAGTTTATGGGCTTGAACTACCTAACAACAGTATGACGAGGTTAAAAAGCAAAGAGGGCTCACGCCTGTAATCACAGCACTCAGGAGGTAGAGACAGGAGGATTGCTGAGTTTGCGGCGGCTTGCCTGGGCACCGTAGTGAGCTCAGGGCCAGCCTGAACTACAAAGAGAGACCCTGTCTCAAAAAAAAAAAAAGCAAAGAGACACAGAATCAGGTGGGGGTCTGGGGGCTCTTGTCTCTCTTTGACAGAGAGCCCCTAGTGACTGGTGCACCTCACCTTTATTCACCAGACACGGGTACAGGTAGTTGGAGTTACCCAGAATTCATCTGACTCCTATTATCCCGGGTACTTGTTCAGGTAAATAACATGATCTCAGGTGTTTTAAGTTTTTCCGGCAGCATGTCAGCACGTTTGTATGTGTTTCTTCTTAGTGTTCACCAAGGAGGCCCGTTGAGCCTCAGTCTTGTATCTGTGTCCCACAAGCAAGGGATGTCTAGTGGATATTTGTCTGTCCCTCCTGAAGCTGTCCCCAAGGAGCATGTTGGTAAAGGTTGCCATTGAGAACCCCATGACAGCTGGCTTGAGGGAGAAACTTAGGAGTAGTGATGAGCTATCTCTGTCCTCTAGACTTACACAAGACTTTCTTCTTTGGTAATGG
This sequence comes from Thryonomys swinderianus, assembly GCA_004025085.1. Lineage (NCBI taxonomy): Eukaryota > Metazoa > Chordata > Mammalia > Rodentia > Thryonomyidae > Thryonomys > Thryonomys swinderianus. Next base: position 15,787 of record PVIC010010768.1, read on the forward strand.
TGCTTTCCGGCAAGGTGGTTCTCTTAGCCTCCATTTTCAGATCTGTACAGTGGGATATGTGGTACATTAATCAGTATACCGTATTATTATATAGTAACAAGTACTCCTACAATGGACAGAATTAAAAAAAAAAACATTGGTTTCTGTCTCCTTCATGTTATATGTCCTTCTTGAGTTGGCAGGGTTTGTGGTCCATGTTGTCATCATCCCTGTGCATAGACCCAGACTGTAAAGAGGGACAAGAGAGCTAGCCTGAGCACATATGGCCTCTTGGAGCTTTTTCCTAGAAACTGTACTACCGCTCTTTCTTTGCTGTGAAAGCAAGTTCTCTGGGTGCACAGTGATGGGTGGAAGAGCTTGTAGGAGGAGAGATCCAAGTTCCTGATGGTCCACAGATTGGACCTACCCACTGGGGAGTTAGGAGGATTCGGTTGGATGATGCATTGTGTGCACTCACTCTCCAGTGGTGGTGACAGCGGGTAGCAGGAATGATGCTAATTAGAGTATCAAAGCTTATCTAGGGCCCACAGATCATGAAAACTTTATGGTCTTTGAAGCAATCCACCCATGTTGAATTTCTTAATTTCCTTTGTTGGTATTTTGCTTTGAACTGGGGATCAAAGACAATGTTGACATGGTCTGTGTCCTTGAGAAATTTGTGATCACTCCTTGGAAAACTGTTGGATTTCTTGTGAATATTCATTTTTCTAGTCTTGGCCTTGATAGGAAAACTGAGAATAAAATATGGGAACTTGACAGGCTCTTTGGATCCACTGTTTCTACATCAGTTACAGTGCTTGCAGTGGAAGAAACAGAGTCCAGTACAGTCTGGCCTTAGCATTGCAAAGATTTTGTGGCCTCAGGAACTGGAAAATCTAGAGTCAGTGAGCTTCAACTTCATTTTGAGCCCAAGGGTGATGCCATGGTCCATTTGACATGATTTTGTCTATACTGTCCTTTGCAGCTTCCATCCTGGTTCTCGTCCAGAGACAGTAGTGGCTATAATGATCATAGTTGCCCATTATTAAGGGAAAGAGCAAGTTTCTGCCTGGTGTGGCCAGCAGAAACCCCAAGGATCACTCTGGTTGAACCTGCTTAATTTATTGAACAATCTTGAATGGTTTTCTATGGCTAGACGGCCAGCCTGTGCTGATTGACTTGCATTATTCTGAGTCTGTTGGGTAAGATCTTTCAATAGGATGATTTCCCAAGGGTGGAAATTCATGCCAAATAATAGCCATCCAAAAAGCCCCACCTGTGAGCACTTGCAGCTTTGTGTGGCTATCTAGATACAAGCTATAACAGATGATAAGACCACTAGGCAGCTGTGTTGGAAGGCCTTGGTTTGTGTGAACTTGTACATACGAGTAGACATCACCTCTTGGTATTTGATGGCAGAGAGTTCAACTCCAAGAATTAGTTCTCTTTCTGCTGTAGTTGTCCTAATCTCTTAGCTACAGAATGCAATTGAGCCTAATTCAACTACTGAAATGCTCAGCCCCACCCACCCATCACCAGGAGTTCATGGCATTGTTGGTAAGGCTGAGCAGATGAGCTTGCACGAATATTCATTATTTTCACCAGGAGGAAGATGCCTGTCGATCAACCCAGACCCATGATGGGTGGATTGACTTTACCTTAGCCATTCAATGAGGAGATACTTTAAAGCGGCTGCTCTGTACAGGTGCAGGGTGGAATAGCCCAGACTTGGTATTTAACCTTCTTGAATCACTATTGAACTCACCAGGGAAGCATCAATACCCAGCTTGATAACAGAAAGGAGGCCAGTGGTGGTCTGACACTCAGGTTCAGACAGCAGAGTCATAGTGCACCTGGACCCAGGTGCACTATGTTCTCTTGAGAAATGGTGCCATGGCCTGATGTAGATTCCAGAACCCATTGTACCTGTCCTGGCTGTGCCACTTAGAACCCTGTGTCCTTGAGAGTTAAGTCAACTCAGAACCTCAGTTCCCATTCATAAAATGACAGTGGTCATGATGTCTGTTCCTTAAGATTATGACATAGGTAAAATGCATAAATAGTGCCAGACATTGTGCAATAGGTCAGTAAACATTAGCTATATTATTTGTCTCCTAGAGCCACTGTAACACATCACAGATATGGGGGCTTAAGAAAACATAATTCTAAACATAGAGCTTCCAACATAGCTCAGAAGATGAGATATCAGCAGCAGTTGGTCCATGCTCTGTCTGGAGCACTACAGGACGGTTCCACCATCACCTTCCAGGTCCAGATAGCTCCAAGTGTTCTTGATTTGTAATAACAGCACACAAATCTCTGCCTCATCATCCCAGGACCTATTCCTCCTCTTCTGTGTGCTTGTCCTCTGGGTATCTCATGAGGATAGATGTCAGTGGATTGAAGGCCACCCCAGTGATCTAGCATACACTCTTCTTAAGATTCATAGTGTGATTGTATTTGCAAAGACCACTTTTCCACATGAGGAAAAGTTGAGCTCTGAAGTAGAATGCTATTGGAGCATTCAACCTGTCTTACTTTTATTGTTGCTGAGATAAAATACCCAACACCCAAAGTTAAAGGAAGAAAGGTTTAATTAGAGTTTCAGTTCATAGTTGTCTGGCTTCAAGGCAGAGTGGCATGGCAGAGTGGCATTGCAGAGGAGACACTGTTCATGGCATGCAGAAGGCAGCAAAGCAGTGAAGTAGTGAGGAAGCAAGCAGCAAGTGACGAGGGCCAATCAAGGAAGGTTTTCAATCCCTTATATCCTAGTAAGACTCCCAATCCTAACCCTAGCATTGCACCATGGTTTAATCCCAACATCATACACTATAGATCCAGCCACCTCCAAAAGCCCACCTGTGACCACATAAGGCTTTAGGGGGACATCTAGATACAAGTCAGAATACAACTCACTACAGTTAGTATTACTTAAATGATTGTTTGTAGTGCAGGTAATATACAAATCTGTCATTGGTGTAAATCTCTAGGCATTAAGTTAAAGATCTCTTTGCCCACCATGCTTGATTCTATTATCTTCCCCAGTGATAACCATCTTGATAAACTTAGTACTTGTCCTTCCACACCCTTCTGTTAGGATAGAAAGGTATTTTTATTTATAATAATCTTGTGCCAGATGCCATTGTAGGCCTTGGTGCCTACCCAGTATATTTCTTTTAGGTGAACATTAATTATTCATGAAAGGGGGAAGGGCAGAGAGGTTGGCACCCTGTCTCGTGTGCACACTTGAGATGAGTGCTACGTGAAGCCTGTGCGGCAGTCTCCTGGTTTTCCACCTCCTTCCAGTCTTCCCATCCCTAGTCCACTCCAGCCATGGTGGCTGCTGCTTAAGTCTCTCCAGGATCTTTCCCTGGCAACAGCAAAGACATACCAACCATCTTCCTGAAAGCTACCTTCTCTGATTTCCCTCTTCGATACCTTTTGCATCCCTGTATTTTCACAAGTACTGTGGTGTGATTGTTAGTTGGTCGTGTAAGGCTATGTTTTCTGGCAGCTTACGTGGTCTGCGAGCCCTAGGACTTCCTTTCCTTGAGTCATTACTGTCTCCCTGGCCCTCGTACTGTGTGTGACTCCTATGCAGAACGTAGGACACACTTTTGAATTAAATGTACAAGTGAGAAGAAAGCGTGTGGGCCTGTGGGAAGGAGCCGCCAGCTTCTCTCCCAGGGCTGAGACTGTTGAGCACTTCCAGCACCAGGTACTCATCTAGGTCTCCAGAGCTCCCTGATGGGTCAGGGCCCGTCAGACCCCTTGGACTCTGAGAGGAGTCGGTGCTGCCAGTGCCCCACCACAGCCCACTGGGACAGCTTCAGTTGTCCCATTTGAAGGGGAAAAGTATCATGACAGTGTTTATGATAAGGAAACATCAACAATTACCATGATTAAAGAGCTAATACACACTGCAGGCATCACAGAATCAAGAAAAATATGAGTCTTATTGTTAACCATCTGACTACTTCTGTCATATTTTATCCTTCTAAACTGCATACTCTGATAGCCTCTTTATGTGACAGAAACATAATTCACTTGCTGTAGCGTGATTGAGCAAAAAGTTATATTAAAGAATTTTTCAAGGAATACCTATCTACTCACCACTTGGGTTCTACCATACCATTAACATTTTACTCTACTTGCTTTATCATCACTCCCTTTTCTTCTCCATCATTCACTTATTCATTCATTTATCCAGCCATCCATCAATCTGTTGTCCATCCACCCAACACCATTTATTGTGTCCATTCCACTATACAGCCATTATCTAATTTTGTTTGGAGTCATTTTAAAATAAAGTACCTACATCAATATGTATGTCTACCAATAGGTTTCAGGGTGTGTCTCTAGAACTTTACTTCCTATCATAATGTCCCTTTGTGTTTTTTCCTGGTGTTGCCCAGGCCAGTTTCTCAGAGGTAATTGCTCATTGTTTTGTTTTTTTTTTCCCATCATAGACATGATAATTTTTTCTTCTAATTTAAAATTGCATGATTTTTGCATTGTTATTTGAAAGGTTAACAACTTGTACATGGTTAAAAATTTATAAAGTTGTACAGCAAAAAGAAGTCTTTCCCTTCTGATCATTCCTTTCACTAACGTTTCCCCTAAGACATCAATAGTTGGGAGTTTCATGTGTACTTTACCAGAGATGGTTAATGTCCATGGCCACATCTTCAATCCAGCGACATGGGCACATGCATCTCCTGACTTTTTCATGAAAACAGTAGCTTCCTTGACTTGCTCTGTTGTGTTTCACCTTGGCTTTTGACCTTACATCTTGGAGACCATCCTGTGAGCAGAGGAGACCCAGGCTGTTTGTTCTTTTTTTTTCTTGAGACAGGGTCTCACTTTGTAGTTCAGGCTGGCTCTGAGCTCACTATACAGTCCAGACAAGCCTCGAACTCAGCAATCCTCCTGCCTCTGCCTCCTGAGTGCTGGGATGACAGGCGTGAGCCACCATGCCTGGCACTGTGGTATGCAGTATTGATCGCTGGTGGGTGTGAGTCTCCACGCCCAGCATTGTATGTGGTTACCGGGGATTGAACTCAGGACCTTGCACTTGCGAGGCAGGTGCCGGAACCACTGAGCTAACCCTCCAGCCCTGTTTGTTCTTTTATTCACTGTACAATCTGATGCTGACTGTGCCATATTCCATATCTCACTACTTGTTCCCAGACTTTTATTACCGTATTGTACTGGAGTGAATTCCCTTGTCTTTGTACATGTGTTGCCTTAGTATCTTAATTATTTGGAAAGAAACTAGATGTCCATTTGTAATGAACTAGTTTTCCTCATGCTCTGTTTTTACCTACTCTTCTCTTTTCCAAACACTTATTCACCCACCTGACATCTCTCCATGTGTATATCATTCATCTGCCTGTCCAGTGGTAACATCGCCTGTTGACCATGTTGGGCTCTGAAAATACTGTGCTTGACATGTTCAGGTGTTTTGGGAAAAACAGACACATCAAAAAGGAATACTTCACATGAGTCTATTAGTCTAAGCAAGGATTCTGGGATAATCAGATTCTTAGCTGGGGTGGTTGGTGCACACCTGTAATCCCCACCACTTGGGAGGCTGAGGCAGGAGGATCACACATTTGAGGCCAGCCTGGGTGGCTTAGTGACCTGGTAAGACCTTGCCTCAAAATAGAAAATAAAAAGGGCTAAGGATGAAGCTTAGTGATAGAGTTCTTGCCTTACATACACAAGGCCCTAGTTCAACTCCCAGTACTATAAAAGAGCAACCAACAGATAAACTAAACCTAGTTTCTTTAAGGCTCTAATTTGCTCATTATTTCCAGCAAAGAGTCCTTGATCTTGACTGTTTTTAAAGCCATATGAATCTCATGGCTCTAATTACATCTTTTAAAAACAAATAAACAGGTTAACAAAAAAGGACAGCTCCCCAAAGATGGCCCAGACCCAGGTTGGCTGCTGCCTGCTGGTGAAGAATGGGCAGGTTAGCTTCACACGCAGATCAGCACCTGAGCCTGCTTGTCACTGGCCGCCCCCCAGCTGGGAGGCTCTGCCATTGTCTGCTTCATTCTGAGAGCAGGATGATTGGTGGATGGAAAATTGTTGTCATATTTGGCAGCAAAAAGTAGGAGCTGATTGTTTGAAGGAACAGCATTCGACAACAGGGCAAGGTGAGAAAGTGACACTGGCAAGCACAAGTTACAGGAGCCACTGCATGACTGGGACGAAGGTCTGCTGCCCCTGTGGTGTCTTCCTGCCTCTTCTTTTGAGCAGTGAATCTCAGACCCTTGTAACTAATGGAGAGAAAATATGATTCTTTTTCTTTGGTTCTTTTTGTATCCAGACTAACTTATCCCTACCATGCATGAAAAGTTTGAATTTGCTACAAAGCAATTTAAAATTAACATCTCTATCGCTTCTTGGCCTTTTGGCTAAGATCAAGTGTAGTATCTGTTCTTATCAGTTTAAAATTAACATCTCCACATAGCAATACAATTTATATCCTACGTCATTCATTTAATTAGTTATAGGATGAACAATACACCAAGTGCTACAGTGGGTTGCTGGGTGCCGTATGAATGTGTAGATGTGATGAACACAGGTATGGAGGCTGCTTTCTGAGCTTGTAGAGAGGGAACCAACCCACAGATAACCAGTGTGTGCTGACTTTTAACTGAGCATTGTGGATGGCACTGGTGGCAGCGGAGGGCCTGTTTAGTTCTGGTGGTCAGGGAAGGTGCCCCATAGGATTTCATCTCTTAGCTGGTGCTGAATAATGTAAGAGCTAGCCTGACACAGTTTGGGGAGGTGGCGGGAACAGGAGGAGGGAACAGTAGCTTGTTTAAATACTTGCTTTTCAGTTTATTTGCAGATTCGGTGTGAAACTATAAAGTCCTTGGCATATACAAGGTGTTCAACATCTCTTGGTTACTCCTCTCTCCCACCTGTGTTGCTATTTTCTTTTAATTGAGTTCTTCACTGGTACATTCTGTATACAGCTCACAATCACACTCAACACTGGGGAATTTGTACCAGTATATGACACAAGTTAATTCTCATTTTTACCCATATCCCTATCCACTCTACAACCCCCACCCCCTATACATGTGCATTCTTTTTCTTTTTAAATCATGTTTATTCTTTCCCCTCATTACTTTCCTGTACTGCTTTCCCTTTCAGTATTTCCTATTTCACAAAATCTATCAAAAATTCTAGAACTGATTTACATCTGCAGTTTCTGATACCAGAGAAAAGATACGGTATTTACATATCTGTGACTTACTTATTTCACATATTAGTGTGTCCTCAAGGTATGTCCATTTCTGCATAAATGACTCAAACTTGTTTTTCTTTGGAGTAATATTCCATTTTATTTTAAAAAAACACACACATCTTCTTTATCCAGTCTCTAGTTGATGGGCATCTGGGTTGTTTCCAAGACTGGACTATCGTTAACTGAGCTGCTATGAACATGGGTGCACATATGTCTTTACAATGTGATTCTTTTAATTCTTTTGAGTATATTCCTAGCAGGGGAATAACAGAGTCAAATGGGACTGCTAATCCTAGTTTTCTGAGGACTCTCCACACTGATCTCCACAATGGTTGCACGAGTTTACAGTCCCACCAACAGTGGAGAAGGGTTGTGTTGATATTTTCTAAGAGGACAGCCAGACCGGTTGGCATGCAGCTGGTGAGGAATAAACCAAGTTTTGTTGATACCTAGTGATTTGCTTGTCAGATTCTCTGTCAGAAAATCCGGGATTAGAACTCATATCATCTGTTTGTCCCTGAATGCTGAGGTGCTTGGCTCAGTCTGGACTGTGTCCAGAGACAGAAGAGGATCGGGGCCTTTTTAGGGAGGAATGAGCCAGCCTGGGCTTGGCATTCAGCCTAGAGCCTACCAGAAGTCATCCTGCAGTGACTGATGGAAGGGTTCTGACAAAAACAAAGGGTCTCGGGCCACTGGCCCGCTGGGCACATCCCCTCAGGAGTTGTGAGTCCTCTCAGAGGAGTTCTGCCCTGTCAGAGGCCAGCTGACAGGTAAATTCTTGCAAATGAGCTTAGGTTCCATTTTCTGGAGCTCAATGCACCGAATAGGCACAGTACAGTGGGAGGCAGCATGGATTAATCAGTAAAAGTGCTACTCTAGAGCAAGACATCCGTGAAACAGCCCAATGGCATTGGGCAACTTTTGTAGGTTATCTCTTGCTGTGTGTTGAACCACTGCAAGATGTATTGGCTTTAACCACAACCCCCTCTTATCTCCATTGGCTGTGTGAGTCCCCGGGGCTGAGGGGAGTGGCTCTTTTTCATGCGGTGTGACCCTGAGCTGTGGTGATCTGGGTCTTCCCGGAGCTGCCATCCAGATTGCCTGCCTCTTGGTGCCGCTGTCCTCTGAGATGGGAGGGGTTTACTGACCAGGTTATCCCATGCACTCTGTCTGCACCTGGGGCAAGGTGGGCACTTGCTGAGCTCCCAAGTGGGAGGGAGGTTTGAACTGGGCTCCTGTCTCTCCCTGGAGTCTGCGTGCTCACATTGACTCTAGTCTTCCTGAGATTAGGGAAGCCAACTCTGCCCTTAGGCTGTTCGGAAGAGACTGTGGATCAAGTGTTAACATGTAGGTGCTTTGTAAGCAGGAAGTCTTTGGTGATTCCTGGTTGAAGTGTTAAATTTACACAACCCTCAGAAGTATAGGTGAGGCCACCTCTCGGGAGGTAGGTTCTTGCTGCCTCTGCTGCCCTGCTGAATTCTACCACGGAAGGTGATGTCCTTTTTCCTCATGATTTCAGTAAGCTGGTGGCTAGACTTTTCTTTTGCTTTCCTTCCTCTTCCCTTTCTTCTCCCTCTGTCTCTGCCTCTTCTTTCTCTTCTTCTTTCCTCTGTCTTTACCTCTTTCTTTTTTAAACTTAAGTATTTACGCTTCACCTAGGTGGCCTTTGTTCCTCTCATCAGAACCTTTAGTATCTTCCTGAGCTTGAGAACCTGACTGAAAGGGCTGAGCTTGTGTCAGAGCACCGTGTTGGTGCTGGAGCAGAGTAACCGCTGGATTACCCTCGGAGAGGCTGGCCCTGCTGCCGCCCCAGAACCTGAGGCAGCAGACTGCGGGAACTTCACTGCTGTTGGAGCTGGCCGGCAAGCAGGTCTCTTGGGTCCCTCCACATCTGTGCCCACAGTGCTGTGGGTGTTGGCTCCAGGAGGGCCCAGGAATCTTGGCTGCCCGTTTCTCCAGTAATGGCCTCTGCTTTCTGTGCATCCTGAGACTGCCTTGTGCCTGCACAGGCCACAGGCAGAGGGGACTTGTTCCTTCGCAGCATCCGTGAAAAGTGAGTGGAACTAATCTGCTACTAGTTACTTCATTACATCCTCCACCAAGGGCTGAAAGAGAAAGTCCTCTCCCAGCTGAGTTCCCCAGGGTTCCTGAGGCTTCAGAATGTCACAGGAGGTGTTTGTGGTTAGTATCAGTAGGAGGTTGATTTTTCTTACAAAATAATTTCAGTGCATACTTTATTGACAGTGTATGCAGTAGAATTAGCCTTCTGCTATGAACTCCAAGGATGGCTAGTAGTACTCTGGGCAGACAGCAGGAAAAGACCAGGTTCTAAGGTGTTAAGAACACCTGTTGTCATCCTGCAGTTGCTGTAGAGCCTGGCTTTGTTACCAGACTTGTCCCTTACAGCCTCATAAGTTCCTAGATTCTTCTTCCAAGGAGTCACCCTGGGTGTAGATAGGTACCTCCTGCTTTGCCAATCTGACTAGTGCCACACAATGTGAAGAAAAGCCTGTACGCCAGCAGGACTTAACTCCCAGGCACTTATGTTTACTGTCCGAAACCTTCTGGAAAACTACCATCCCTGGGGGAACTGATCTGTTTGGAAAGTAAATATTTGGTACTACCATTTGATTCATTTTGGTGAAGTTCTTTATTCCTTAGGATTGTGAAATGATGCTTGTCCTTCAAAAACCCACCTGTCTTGTTTCCTTTGCTCCTTGGGCTGCTGCTTGCAGCTTCCTGTGGGGGATGTGTGCTCCGAGGCCCCTGTACATGACACTCCCAGAGGGTGGCTGTATTTCCTTCCTGTAGGAAGTAAGGCAGCATTTAAAGGAAGCGGCAGCTCTGCATCAGGACAGAGCTGAGGTCTGGCAGCCTGTGTCCCTCTTCCGGTCTGCTGCCCGAGCTCCTTACCGGAAGGACCTTCCCGAGCCTCACAGGCTGATGGGAGACGGCCAGAAGAGGAGGTGGTCCAGAGCTACTCTGGGTCCTGCTGAGAAGCTGGAATCCCAGCCAGGGGGAGAGGAGGTGTATGGAAGCTCACATGGTATCAGAGCCCCGGCTTCATCTTTTTGGTCCCTGACATGGAAAGTAGAATCTCTCCCACCTGGCCTTCTGCTTCATGAGTTGAGAAGGGAATGTAGAAAGAAATTTTACTTCACCTAATAATATGATGCTACACACTTGGGTTGATAAAGAATATCTATCCTAGTTATGTCTTTTCTTTTTTTTTTTTTTTTTGAGACAGGGTCTCGCTTTGTAGTTCAGGCTGGCTCTGAGCTTGCTATATAGCCCAGGCAAGCCTCAAACTCAGCAATCCTCCTGTCTCTGCCTCCCGAGTGCTGGGATGACAGGTGTGAGCCACCACGCCCGGCCCTAGTTATGTCTTTATTGGAGAAGTGCCCAAAAGTTCTAAGTACTTAAGGCAGACTCACCAGACTTTTGTCCTAGGGGCAGTTCACTGGCATCTTTTGTCTGTATTTCATTCTAACCATATTGACATACAAAGATTGCAAATCACAGCTAAGGCCCACGCTGACATTTGCTGTCTTTTGCTGCTTTTTATTAAAGAACAGAGCTTTATGCATGGCATTAAACATTTATCAAAAACATTCTTTGAAGGTGTTTATTTAAATTTTTATATAAATTTTTAATTTTTAGTACATTATTTCAAAATTCAGCTATTAAAACAAAATGTTCACAAATAGCTTTATTTCCAGCACTGCACCAGCAGCATAGGCTATACCCTGCTCAGCACACATGGCCACCCTTCTTACCAAGTGTCTTGAATTTGATTTCTACAGCTCTTTGATGTAAAAACTAACAAATACAATGGGGTATTCTTGCTTCTTCCTGTTTGGACCCTCGGTCGTGTATCGGATCTGTGCATGCATACTGCCTTTGCTTCACTTATGGTCCGTCTTGGTGATCTTTTCATAAAAGCAAAGAGAATGTTCCCTTGTTCTTCAAGAGCATGTTTACAGTTTTTATACAAAATTCAGAAGATACCTCTTTCTTATCTTACAAAAGATAGCAAGTGAAAAAGGAGTCTCTTTTCCTCCAATCTTACTCCTCATCTATTACCAGTGATAGTATTTGTTACTTATTTTTTCAAGATTTAACTTTTTGTCCTGTAGTCTCAGGAATGTGTGCATACCCATACATACCCATAAAATCATTTAAATATGTATAATTTTTTTTTTTTTGAGACAGGGTCTCGCTTTGTAGTCCAGGCTGGCTCTGAGCTTGCTATATAGCCCAGGCAAGCCTCGAACTCAGCAATCCTCCTGTCTCTGCCTTCTGAGTGCTGGGATGACAGGCGTGAGCCACCACGCCCGGGACTGTGGTATGTGGTATTGATTGCTGGTGGGCGTGAGTCTCCATGCCCAGCATTGTATGTGGTTACCGGGGATTGAACTCAGGTCCTTGCGCTTGCAAGGCAGGCGCCGGAACCACTGAGCTAACCCTCCAGCCCAAAAATGTACAATTTTTTACATAAAAATGTTAAATGTATTTTTATGAAATTTTTGACATTAAGATCATCTTCTAAGTGTGCTGTAATTTCTTGACCCATTCCTCTGTAGACAGAGCTTTAGAATGTAATCTTTCTTAGTTCTCTAAGCCTTAGAAATAGAGACAGTCTTTTATGTAAATTTTGGTAGGTGTTCTTGATTGATTCTTCTAGATCAGTTTTGACAGCTTGTTCTTAGATCAGTGGATATGGATGTTTTTAGGGGTCTTGGTACATGCAGTCTCATGGCTTCCTAATACACCTTTCTAGCCATCTGTAGGAAAATGATAGTCAGTAGCAGCTGAGTGACACTCAGTCCAGCAAGTCTTTGGCCCAGTCCAGCAAGTCTTTGGATGTGAGATCCTAGGAAACTGGAGTTCTGTTTAGCAGGAAGGTGTGAGTTTCTGTTCCTTGGGTTTGAACGAATCCCTCATTAACACCTTCATAGGCAAAGTCTGCTTTCTTAGGCCCAGTTGAATTGCTTGGATGCAGACATCTGTAAAGAGCTCAACCTGGGTCATTGTTCCCATGGCTGCTGTGAAAGGTGCCCCTCAGGCTGGCCAGGGAGACCCTGTTTCTGGTGTCAGGGGTTATTAACACATTGCTTTCACTTCTCAGTAATTGTTGAGTTATCAGAGGACACAGTTACTGAGATTTTCCTTGTTACCAGCCATTGGTCTGTGTCCTCCAACAGTAACTCATTTTATTGTTATCCCTGTGTCACTGCTACACACATTTTATAGGTGAGAACGTTAATATATGTATTTTAGGGAGAAGAGATGTGCTTAGTGCCATAGTCAGGAAGGAGCGGGGCTGAGCTGCATGAACCCCTGGCCAGTTCTATCACTGCAGTTTCTTGCCTCCAAAGCCAGAACTCTGTTTATTTGTGTGTCTACAAGCAGAATTTCAATACTTAGCCTCTCTTTCATCCTCTTGTTGGCTTTTTCTCTTTTTGTTGAGGGGTTTATAACAGGGAAGACTTTGCAGTTGGATGGGCCCACATTCATAGACACTTCCTGTATGTATGGTCATGGGCAAGTTATATATTACTCTCCTGAGCCCTAGTTCCCTCTTCTATACACTGGGAGGTATAACACTTACTGTTAGGGTTTTGTGGAGAGTGATGAAAATCGTGAATCATCTCAAAGTCCTGACAGTTAAATGATGTGAAATTAATGTTCTCTCTTTTCCCCTCATTACTCCATTCCCTTCTTTGTTCCACATGGTTCTTTTTAGTGTTGATTCTCATTCTTAAAATCCTAACCAATTTAGGTTTCATTCAGTTTAAGAAAGGAAGCTCATTCTTTGAATATTAGAATAATATCACCACTTATTGAACATTACCAGGACTGAACATTTGTAATCTTCTTTATATAATAATGGCAAATCCTTGAGTCAGAACTGTGAATTCATTGCTATATAGGGTTGGGGAGGAGCCAAAGCTGGGAAGGTGGCTGCTTACTTGAGGTCATGTGTCCCATTAGCTGCCTGCTGGCCCCACACTGACTTCCACAGTGCGGATCAGGACCCCCAAGCAGCACTTGAGGGCAACCGTCATGCCACACAGTTCAGTTTGGTCACCCAGTCATGTTCTTGCGTGGCCCCTCTGAGTCAGGAGAAGCCACACTTGGCCTAAGCTGCCCATACGTGATGGAGGTGAGTGAGCCATTTTGGGTAGATAGTGGCCTCAGTGTTTGTGTGGTTGGCCTGTCTGTGATGTTCATCGTGGTGACTGACAGTGGATGTTTTTCCATAGCACATCTGAGATCTTGCGTCTTAGATTCTGTCTTTATAGAATCAAAATTACATGCTTTTGCATGCCTATGATTATCTCAAGAGGATTAACAGTCTTTCTGTAGAAATAATTGGGATCACACATGATGGCATATATTTATTACTACCATATCATAAATAACCATCCCTCCAGGAACCTCTTATTTTCTAGTACTTGTTTTTTCACCTCATTCTGAACAGGAAATGTTAAAAGATCTTTTTGAGGTAAAAATTTCCACAATTATGCTAACTATTGTAACCATTATGCATTTTCTCTCTTTTTCTCCCTCTCCTGATGGTAGGTGCCTGGAGATTTGAGTCAGACGTCCGAAGACCAGAGTTTGTCAGATTTTGAAATGTAAGTCTGTGGCATATGGTTGTGAAGGGTCTTTTGGAAGTAGGACTAGGTTTTTGGCATGTATCCCAGAAGTTCCTAAGAGAAAACAGAAATTACCATGAAGTCTGCACAAGGTTGATTTTGTTATTATAGAAGTGAGGAGTTGTTCTCCTGGGTCCTGAGCCTGCTGACCTCTTTTATATTCCCTTTGGATATTTAAAAGCCTTTTGGTTTTGACTGACATTTAAAATTTGGAAGGTATTGCATAAAATTTTAAATTCTAAAATTTTTCTTTAACAGTAAGACTCTCGTCCCTATAAGGCTGAATTGAGGGGCCAGCTGCCCCTCATTCAGGCCATGTGCTATGCAGTTTCCCACAGTTTCATTGTCCCCGGCAGCCTCACACTGGCCCATCTCACCAGCTCCACTATCTGTGTAGCCTGTATAGGTGTTTGAGGTCAACTCCCATGGGTTAGTGGAAGCACCAGTAGTCAGTGCAGCACTCTGAGTTTGATTAGTCTTGACTATTCTGGTGCTTCTACTGGTGACCACTCAGGAGGTTATTGGTCTTCATACAGTTTGTATTCAGATTACCTTGGCTTTTAGGGAAGGAATCCCCTTAGGCTGGTGAAGTGGGTGGAGTCCTGGGTGACTGGTCAGGCAGAGAACCTCCATCTTGTCATTCAGTTGTGGTAAGTAAAAGAAGGGTCAGCCATGTGGACCTGCTTTAAAATCTCAGTCAGCGAGCTCACACCAATAGACCTTGGGCAGACCACTTAAACCTCTCTGGAACCTAATTTCCTCTTTCATAAGGGAAAAGTGGTCCTGATACTAACCTTGTCACCTTATGATGGCAATGTGAGTGAGATGGTGAAAGACACAAAGGCAACAAGAGGCCTCTAAGTGTTAGGAGGCTGCCCTGTAGCTGAGATAGATGACTATTGGCTGTGAGGGTGAGGAGGGGGCTAAGAAGTAAAGGATGTAAATTACAGGAGGATTTACCTCCCAGGGACTGTAGCATCCAGAGGTTGTTAGGATGGCATCCTATGGATAATGTTGGCAGAAGAAGTTAGGAAGTGAATTGGGAGCTGTGGAGAATGATCCCAGGAACAAGTCACTTGTAAAGCAGGAGAGACTCTGTTGACCTAAATTTTTCAGGTACCTGGAAAATACTTGCAGGCAAGTATCTTGGTAGGTTCTTGATGGAAGAGAAGAATAGGCCACTGCACCTGCCCTGTAGCAGCCCTTGCCTGGCCCAGACCACTACCTCTGTCTTCAGAGGTCTGGAACTTCTCACTGGTTTGCTCATCTATGCTAAAGCCAGAGGGACACACTGGCACCATTGCCCTCTCTCAAGGCAGAAAGAAAGTTCCATCACGAAGTTCTTATAATGAAGGCCCTTACGGATCTTGACCTCCATCTCTAGCCCCTTTCTCTTCCCTCCTTGCACACCAGCCAACCTGCATTGTTCTTCTACTTCCACAGAGCATTTCCTCCACTCTAGGTCCTGTTCTAATTCTCTTGGTGTCCACTAAAGCTGTGAAGGTAGATCTTGTCTCATAGATGATGGATGTGAGATGGGATTCACACTCAGGTCATCCTGATCCAGATGGTGGTTCCCTGGTGTAGGTGGTGTACTCCTCCCAGCCTCAGCCCTCTCTCAGTTGACCAGCTCTTCACAGAGTGTGGTCCAAGCATTGCTTCCCAGGGAAGCCTGTTCTGACAGCATGGCTACTTGTATTACTTTCCTTAGATCTACTTCTCTAGGTGGCATTTAAAACAGTGCTAATTTAATAATTTCTGTAATTTGATATGCACTTATCAAAGCTTCAAACCATTTGTGATAATTGACAGGAATAGGTACTTCTTCAATAATAGTTGTAGAATTCAGTCCCCAACTTTTAGTAATAGAACTTGACAGAAAATCAGTAAGAAATAAAACTTGAACAGCACTGTAAACAAGTTAGACACAACAGATGCCTAAGAGTACTCCTCAAATTACTTCAGAATATGTACTTGTGTCAGTTAGCTTTCTGTTACTATAACAAAATAACAGTCTGCTTAGAATGAAAAAAGTCATAGAAGGTTGGTTGTTGCATGGCTGTAATCCCAACACTTGGGAGACTTAGGCAGGAGAATCACAAGTTTGAGGCCAGCCTTAGCTAGCTACATGATAGGGTTTAGGGAGGGAGAAAATGTTTATTTTGGCTGAGAGTTTGGAGTTCATAGTCCATCGTTGGTTGGACTCATTACTTTTAGGCCTATGATGATAAGGAGCTTGTGGTAGTAGAGCAAGTTGCCTATCTTTTTTTTTTTTTTTTTTTTTGCTTTTTTGGAGACAGGGTCTCACTTTTGTAGTTCAGGCTGGCCCTGAGCTCACTATGGTGCCCAGGTAAGCCGCCGCGAACTCAGCAATCCTCCTGTCTCTGCCCCCTGAGTGCTGGGATTACAGGCGTGAGCCACCACGCCCAGCATTATATGTGGTAACCGGGGATCGAACTCAGGTCCTTGCGCTTGCAAGGCAGGCGCCGGAACCACTGAGCTAACCCTCCGGCCCCCAAGCTGCCTATCTTGTAGCACCTGGAAAACAGAGACAGCTTGGAAGAGACCATGCTCGCATAGTCTTCGAACCTCCTACTAGACTCCATCCCCTAGAAGTTCTCACCACATCCTAATAGTGCCATGCTGGGGGATGAACCTTCAACACATGGACTTTTGTGGAACATTCTAGATCTGGTCTACAGCAACATTCCTCACAAGTGGCCACATCATTCTCCAGGAGAGACTGTATGTCAGGCCTAAAACATATTTAAGTACATATATATATATATATATTTATTTATTTATTTATTTATTTATTTATTTATTTATTTATTTATTTATTTATTTATTTATTTTTTGAGACAGGGTCTCGCTTTATAGTTCAGACTGGCTCTGAGTTCACTATGTAGCCCAGGCAAGCCTCGAACTCAGCAATCCTCCTGTCTCTGCCTCCCAAGTGGTGGGATTACAGGCATGAGCCACCACACCCGGCTAAGTATATTTTTAAAAAAATCAAAATCATACCATCTTCTTTGACTATGGTGAAGTATTCCATACGGACATTTATCTCTCTCCTGTGTTACACTGTGTGCTCCCAAAGAAGGGCCTTTTCTGCTCCTACTGTGGTACCTAACGCTATGCCTTGCTACATAGTAGGTTCTGCATTAATGAATGAAGGAGTGAACTAGCGAAGTAGTGAACAGAGGAACAAACATGTCAGGGGCAGATGGTCATGAGAGCAGTCATCCTAATACACTGACATCACCCCACTGGGTTCCTGGGTGCTCAGCCAGCTCTCATCAGTCTAAGAAGGACTGAATACCAGTGTTGTTCTTCTGCACACCCCGCCAAGTGACAAAGAAGCAAAGTAGAATGCTGCAGAGCTGTGGTGGCAAACTTGTGGCACATGGGCCTCAGTGGGCTATTATGGCTGAAAGCTCTAAAGGGTTCACCATCACTGCTATAGACACCAGTACTGTTTTGGAGACCTTTATAGTGAAGTGTCATTACCAGTGGACATTCAAAACAATTTGGTGGCTCAGACTGTGGCATTTGTCTTGAGCCCTGGACACATGATCAGCGGAGCTATTTTGCTCTCCAGAGGAGGTTGCCACCTCAACCCAGAGCTTAAGAGAAATGTTTACCTGAAGGGTTATATTCCTAATGAGAATAAAATGTTTATGTACTGTAGAAGTTAGGAGAACAGTAAGTTATGGAATCTTCTATTGTTGATATCACCAGTGGTGGTCCAAGCCCAGGACAGCTTCAGACAGAGGACCAGATATCTTAGGATGTGCAGCACTGCTTATGTAGCTGTTACGACATTCCTCAAATGTTCAGCAGTAGTCACATCTTTAGATCTGCATGACTGAAATCTGGGAGGTGTCAACGTGGTGGTGGTGGTGATAATGGTGATAATACTAATGTTGTTGGTTTATGGATGTTGTGTGTGTGTACTTAACGAGTTCCAAGTTAAATTTTGAATCATCCCATAAGACAAAACTCTCACATAACCTAGTCATCATTGTATGTACCTTAAATAGCCAATATGAGGAATTAAATGAGTAAACAGCGGTGAAAACATTGAGTCATGCATTGCAAGCATTTGGTAAATGATTTTACATTTTGTTTGCTAGGTTTTTTGGTGCTGGGAATCACACCCAGGGCCACATATATGCTAGACAAATGCTCTTGCACTGAGCTATATCCCCAGCCCTTGCATTCGAATTTAAATCTGACTTTATGAGACTCACCTCCACGTTATTTTTGGAAAAGTCCACAGTGGTCTCACACAAAGAGGGTATTTGCAGCTGCTGTTCTGGTTTTCCAACTCCTCATTTCCCCTTTGTTCTTCCCTCCCCAAACCCCAAGAGTCTCTTGAGCTCTATTGTGGAGTCCTCTTTGAAAATGGGGGTCTGGATCTAGAGTGAGTGCAGGGAAGAGGCAAAGTAGCCTCCTGGGGTACTCCAGACCTGTGGGCATCACTGCACATGGCCTCTCAGAGGTCCCTTCCATTGTTCTTGCATCCAAGTGGAAACTGAGCTGCCTATACATTATAGGCCAAGGCCACTCATCAGATAACAACCGAACAGCAGTTCTTTCTCATTCCAGAGTATACGTTGCATGTTTAAATTATATATGTAATACTTTTTAAACTGAATCCCTCAAAACCGTCTTGAGGGCTAAATGGTAAGACCTAAACTTGCCCTTTCACTTTCTGTTAAGTGCGATGCTGTTTGTATAAATTGCTTATGCAGAGTGCTTCTTATAGGAGAACATTCTTTCCTGCCCTGTCCTTTGTGGGTTTTGTTTTGTTTTTGCAAATAAAAATGACCAATTTTGATGTTTTTCTTTTGGTCAGATCAAACCGGGCACTGATCAATGTCTGGATCCCATCAGTGTTTCTCCGTGGCAAAGCAGCAAATGCATTCCACGTTTATCAGGTAAGCAACGGTTCTCAGGTAGGCCTTGCAGCTGGATGGAAGGCACCCACCTGTTAAGCATGATATCTTTATCTAACTTAAGATCTTAGAGACAGATGAGTTTGTCTGATGTAAAAAAGTCATTTTACTTGCCATGTCTTACCAGGCAGTAGTAGCACTTTAATAAGTATTAGGAGAACCTAAGTGTTCATGATGTTGTCAACTGTGGTTTTAGAAGAGAATTAGACATGCCAGATTCCCAGATAAAATCTTTCTCTTTTTATTCTAAACTAAACTAAGCTAAACTAAACCAACCCAAACCAACCAACAACCAACCAAATAAACAAACACATAATAAAGCAAGTCACAAAAGCCTCTTATTAAATACCCTTCTGTTCTGCTTTATGGTCCTCAGAAAGTTGAGAGGCTGCCTGGAGGATGAAAGAATGAAACAGGCAACTTTTAACAATAAAAGCAAAATTGAAATGTGGTAAACCTGGAGTGGTTCCCTTGACTTTTCGGTTTTGACCTCCTCCTTCACCTCACAAAGCAATCTGGCAATTTTTCATTTCTGAAAGTCAGCTCTGAAGTGAGATGGACACAGCAAATATGCTGTTGCCTGCGAAGTAGTTTCCATGGTGCCCATAATGGCATTAAACCTACTGTCTCCCCTACCCTTCACTGCTTCTGGAGCCTTCCAGGCTCTCCCCAGCCCCTGTACCCAGGATGTGGCTAGATGGCAGCAGCCACAGCACCTGGAACAACTTCTGCCCACACCACAGGTTCCCTGAATCTCCTCCCACCCCACTGGAGTAGATAAAGTCACTGGTCTTGCATGCATTGTGACTCTCTTTTTAGCTAACAGTTCCTCAACAGCAAAATCTGCGGCATTTTAGGAAGGCTTTGTTACAATGTTTTGTTATACAGGTGATATTAGATAGAAGGTGATTCATTGCAATTTTGGTCTCATTGGACATTTTTTGAAGGATTTTTAAAAAATCCATGCTATCAAATTCTTCAAGATTTGAGATAATTTCTAAAAAAATGTATAGAAAAGAGTGATAAAAAAGTCAATCATAAAATATGAACTAAGAGTTTGAAAGAAAAATGGGGAAACCACATTTGTCATGCAATAAAATATGGTTTTCATTGACTTGTGAACTTCCTTACAGCCAATGTGAAAATAGAGATGTGATTATTTTTGGATAATTCTGTTGTTGATGACAAGAAGAGATATTAATTCCTGAAAAGGAGCTGTAAAATAAATCTCCACATAGAGTTTTAGCTTAGGCGATAATAGAGGATAGATGTAGTAGACAACCCTTATTTACAACTCCATGTCAAATCATTGTTTCAGAAAGTCTCCTTGGAGAGAAGCCAAGGGCATAACTCCAAAAGGAATAGGAGATTGTTTCGAGAGCCCAGACACAGAGCTTTCTCAGGAGGCCTATGCTGCCCAGCATCACAGCTGCTAGCCATATGGAGATACTTAAATTTGCATTAATTAAACTAGAGTAAGATGAAAGATTCAGGTCTTTGGTCGCACTAATAGCTACATGAGCTGGTGGTGGCTGTGTTGATGGTAAGAAGCGTGCCAATGCCGAAGGGTCTGTGGGGCAGTGCTGCTTAGAACCACCCAGCGGGCATGGGCCAGCAAAGTGGTCCCCAGTGGTGGAAAGACCTTCAGGGAGAGGCCCTCCCTCTGCTGCACTTTACTTGCCTCTGGAGGAGAGGACTCAGCCTCACATTGCCACCTGATCATTCCCTTTTTGGATAGAATCACAGACTGAGAATCACAGCCTTTGGCTAGAAACAGGCTTCAGTTTACATTGTTTTATATTCATTTATTTATTTTTACACTTGCCTTCTAGTCATGACATAATCCTATGTTCCCACTTAACATGGTGATATACAGATCTCTTTAAATTTAAAGCAAAAAGGAAATGAGTCAACCTAAAGAAAAATACTAAATAATAAAGAAAACTGCAAAAAAAGTCAAGGATGTTGAGCTATGGGGAGCACTGATGTAAGCAACGAATATACTGTGACTAAAAGTCAATAAGCTACAGGTTCCTCTTACTGTTTCTGGGTGTTATGTAAAGTAGCTCATTCATCTCTGAAGTAACTCTGTTAGGTGAGAAACTCATTATTCTCATTTTATGGATGAGGAAACAAAGATACTAAAAGCATCTCATTCAGTAGCATGTGTTCTTCGTAATTTCTGGCCAGTTTACAGAAATTCTCTGTCAGTGAGTGAAGGTAGTCAAATTCTTTGACAACCCTAGAAACAGTGGGAACAGTTACCCTCATGGTGCAGGAAAGGCCAAGCCTGGTCAGGGTCTTGCCCACATGGACAGCCACCTGTATCACTGAGATGGTGGGCGAGGCTGCACCTGTAATCATGCCTGGAACTTTCTGTAAGACTGGGGGGCCTCTGCCATGTGCAAGCATGTTACCAAGCTGCCCCACTCTGAGAACCAGTTTGAAATAGTTTTTCCCTGGAAAGTTACTAAAGTAGGCATGGGCCCACGGAGAGTAACTGGTGACTAGCTGGCTGTAAGGGGGCTTCAGGGAGGCTCCCTCAGGGTGCCTTGTTTGAGCTGGGTCATGTCTCTGAGAGCTTGCCTCCAGGGATGTCGCAAAGGCGATACACCTTTATCAATCAATGCCTGCCAGGCTGAGATAACTTGTCCATAGCATCACTGACTGCTGGGACTGAGGGGCAAGTCTGGAATTGCATTCAGCAAAAAGGACTGTAGCAAGAAATGCTCTTTACCAACCAGATTGAATTTAAAAATGCTTATACACTTGGGTCCTCAGAGGGGCCAAAGTGTGTTCCATGCACTCTAAAGAAGTGGCAGCATTTGAGCACTTTTCAGAACAAAAGTAAAATTAACATCCAGAGTCTTTCCAATCAAAAGTCTGAAAATCTGGGCCAGAGGGTTAGCT
The DNA here is from genome assembly GCA_004025085.1 of Thryonomys swinderianus. NCBI lineage: Eukaryota > Metazoa > Chordata > Mammalia > Rodentia > Thryonomyidae > Thryonomys > Thryonomys swinderianus. The sequence goes on from PVIC010010768.1 coordinate 37,566, forward strand.
CAGTGGTTCTGGCACCTGCCTCGCAAGCGCAAGGTCCTGAGTTCGATCCCCGGTAACCACATATAATGCTGGGTGTGGAGACACGCCCACCAACAATCAATGCCACATACCACAATGCTGGACGTGGTGGCTCACGCCTGTAATCCCAACACTCGGGAGGCAGAGACAGGAGGATTGCTGAGTTCGTGGCGGCTTTGCCTGGGCACCATAGTGAGCTCAGGGCCAGCCTGAACTACAAAGCGAGACCCTGTCTCAAAAAGCAAAAAAGCTGTTGATGCTTGGCCTCCCATAGGCATTGTCCAGAAATAGAGTCCAAGAACCAGCAGCAAGTACAATGGGAAATGAAACAAGCTCAGGCTTTTCTCTGTATTGCTCAGGTTTTTTGTTGTTGTTTCTCTTTTAACACATGAAGATTTTTCTCTCACTTCCATATAACATAGTTAAAATTTGTTTATCAATAAATAGCTTACAATTTTAGAAGCATTTGAAGTTATTCCCAAATACCCTACTTCAAACAAATTTGAGCTCTGTGTTAATATCCAACTCAAGTTTTATAAAGCTATCTAAGACTAAAAACTATCTACTTTTTCTGCAGCAAATGTTATATCCATTATATTGGTGTGAAATAACACATCAGCACACTTACTTTCTGAACCCTCAGGTGTTTCCCTTAAAAAACGTGCCTTTGGTGTAAGTAGAATTAATTTCCTCTTTTGCATTTAGCCCTCAGAAAACTGGCTGTGGACACTATTCATTTGCATAGAGAACTAATTAGATCTCCTTTGTAAAGAGGGTTACTTGTTTTCACAAAGCTTTTTTTCCTCTAGCAGAAAGTCTTTACTGTCCCTGCCCTGCAAAATTATGTAGCCTGAGCAAGACTTAGTCCAGCTGAGCCTATCTATGTATGTGATACAGGGAAAATCCATTATTTTTTTCCTATTAATAATGAATCACAGCAGCTCAGTACACTGCATGAGGAGGCTGCAGGTGGTCTGAAGGATGCTTATGTTTTTAGACTTCAGGCTTTGGGTTTCCCGACTCTTTCCTTTCATCCTCTTTCCTCACTCTTGGGTCCCAAGCATTCTCTTTGTGCTTTGCCTGGTGTGTTGCTATGCAGAAACAGAAGTTCCTGAAGTAGAGAAAGATAAAGTGGGAGAGGCATTGCAGAAGTGGGAGCTGTAGCGCAGTCCTGAGGGCTGTAGGAAGCCTCTGCCTCAGGAAGTAACACTCCAGATCTGTGGGAAGGACCAGCTCCGAGGCAGATAAAAGGCCTTTCATTCGCAGGTAGTACTTCTGCTCACACCTGTGGGCCGAGGCAGCCATCTGCTGTCTGGGTCTTTCCAGCCAGTATGGGCTCACATGCTGCATGTTGGGTGAAGCCATGGGAGCCTTTGCCTTTATTCTTGCTGTCTCCTTCCTGGGAAACTTTCATTCCCACAAAGCCAGGGCTTTGGGGAAAGCCAGATGCAGCTGAAAACAAAAAGCAAGACACTGAAGTCTACTGGAATCTAAGCGTGATGGCTCTTCTTTTACTTCTTTTATCATTTTGAATAGGAAGAATCTTTTATTTTCCTTCACAGTATACTTGTGCTTCCTTTTCTCAGCTGCTAGCTCATAAGTAAGGGCCTGTTCCCTGCCAGGCCTGTGCTGAGCTCCGCAGGACCAGCGGTGAGCCGGCCTTGATGCTGGTCTGAGCCTTACAGACGTCGCAGTCTGGTGAGGGAGACATTCTCCTGAGGAAAGGAGCATTGCTGTGCAGAGAGGGAGACAGTGGAGGGACAAGGCGCCGCCCGCGATGCAGCGTGGATGTGACTTGCCAAGGGAGAAAGTGCTGGACATTGTGTGGCATTTGGCTCCTTGTGACTATTCCCTTTGGGGAGCTACTAAGCACTTGTCTTGTGATACGCAAAGACAGCTTGTAAGCAGGTATAAAAACTTACTTTGTTGGGCTGGAGGGTTAGCTCAGTGGTTCCAGCGCCTGCCTCGCAAGTGCAAGGTCCTGAGTTCAATCCCCGGTAACCACATACAATGCTGGGTGTGGAGACTCACGCCCGCCAGCAATCAATACCACATACCACAGTGCCAAGTGTGGTGGCTCACGCCTGTAATCCCAGCACTCGGGAGGCAGAGACAGGAGAATTGCTGAGATGGAGGCTTGTCTGGGCTACATAGTGAGCTCAGGGCCAGCCTGAACTACAAAGTGAGACCCTGTCTCAAAAAACAAACAAACAAACAAACAAAAACTTACTTTGTCCATTTCATTGACTATCTCTGTGCATGCTTGTGTCTTCAGAACTTTGATATAGCATCTACCTTATCAAGGATCCCACATGAGCCACGACAGGGCATCAGAGAACAAAGGGCCATTATTCTTTAGAAGCCCAAGTTCTGGTGAGGAGACAGGCCCCCCAACCCGTTCAGGCACCAAAGCAAGGGCAGCGTCTATGAGAGGTGCCAAGGAGGCGTCACGGCTAACACTTGTGGGCAGCTGATGGCCCCCGCTAAAGGTCCCTGGATGTCCACCGTCCTGTCCTCCTCTCTGGGACTCCTGAGCTAGTCCTTGTCCTGATGGACAGTTGAAGCAGCGTGACTCCGGGGCTGAGTGACTTCCTTTGGCTCATACCCTGGAGCTCAGTTTGCTACACTCTGCCCCTCCCATGGAGCTCACCCCCTACAGGCCTGTGCCACGGATGTTTGTTCCACTGAAATGAGGCTGTTTCTATATCTGCCATGGGATTCTGCCCACTGTGTTATTGACCCATCAGTCATTGTCAAAGCTGCCATAGGCAGCTGGCACTGGTGACAAACTAATATTCTCACAGTAGAGAGAACTGCAAGTCCAGAGTTTGTAATTGATGGGTCCCCAGGAATGCGAGAAATCCATTAAGTGTGGAGGCTTTTTTGCCCTTAAAGGTATAGAGTCAGGGGGTATAGAGTTTGCAGAAAACTTAAGAGCATACCTTTATACACACGTGTGGGTGTGTGCACAGGTGTGTGACTGTATTTTGAAAAGTGTCTTCTGTGCTGTAATTTTATATTTGGAAAGCTGAAAAAACAGAAAAGTTTGGGCTCTGTAAACAGTCTACGGGTGGAAGAAGTGGAATATCCAAGTTTATCTCTCTTTTTATGTTTATTTTTTATATGAGGAACCCCAAAGCAGTGACTTGCACAAGACCACACAAATAGTGGCACACGGACCGGAATATGGAGTTACTCTCCTTTGTCTCTCTGTGGCATCTCAGGGTAGCCTGCTCCCTGTCTCTTTCCTAATTCCCTCCATGCCCAGCTGTGAGCCAAGGTCATCTAGAGTGCTGCCCAGTGTAGGCCTCAGTCTGGACTCATCATGGAGACTGGCAGCTGCTGTTTAGTTTTCTCTGTTCTGTGGTCCAGTTGCCACTTGCTGAACAGTTGCCCCTGGGTTGAGGAGGAAGGGTAGGGCCTAGACGAGGCCCTGTGAATGAAGCAGCTCAATGCTGATGGCTAGATGTGCTCTGCCCTATAATTACAGGCATGGGAAATGTCTGCAGGAGGAACTGAAAGACCTAAGATGCAGTCCAGTCACTCTTGCTGGCATGATGGTCATGTCTCCTAATTGTAGGCAGGACACCTAAGTGGGTGTAATTATCACACTCTAAAGAGACAGAGCCAGGGCAGGTAGCAGCTAGTGGTGATGGGAGGACCATGGAGTGGAGTGGGCAACAGGGCACCTGGCTTAATCTTTGGCGACTGAGAAGTAGTGATTGCTGAGAGACCTCAGCTGGAGCGGAGCACATCCCAGCCCCAAGAAGCCCACTCAGCTCCCGCTGGGGCTTCCTGCTCTGGCTGTTCCCGTTCCCCCATTCCCCGAAGAGGAGGCTGAGGAGCTGGAGGGGGAGGGACGGTGGACTCTGGGAGGCAGTGAAGGAGGAGGTCGTAGTTTCCCTTCATACTCCAGGGGCAGCCTTGTCCCCCTGTTTCACAGTGCATTATGAGATCAGCTTGTGGACCGGCACAAGTGCTGCATGGCCAGGCACTGGGCATCACTGCCCAAGATTCTTTTTCCAGCACTGGCATTCAGAGACCCATGTTTGCTGACTGCTCTTCAAGGGCAGTGTTCGGTGTTCTACATACTTGCATACAAAGTAGGAGGATGTTTGGAGTCATTTTCTTTTTTTCAAAGTGGGCGAGTCACAACTTAAATGGGGCCTTTTCAAGATGGTACCTTGTCCTCTTTAACAATAAAAAAGCAAAACCCCAAGACAAATAACTTGGTATGACTCCAATCTGCGTTTTCTTCTCCTAGTCTCTCTTCTAGTTTACTGTGTCACAGCTGGCTGGCCCTTTCCTGCTCCCCTGTCTAAATTCCCTTCAAAAACGCTTTCTTGCCAGGGATATAGCTCAGTGGTCCTGCACCAGCCTGGCAAGCATGAGGTCCTGAGTTCAATCATTGGTATGGGGGGGTCACTTTGCTGCCTAGCTTTTTTTTTTTTCCCCCTTTTCTCTTTTGGAAGCTTGAAACAGGTATGAGGCAGATATCCAGCTCAAGGAGATGCCCAACTTGGACAGACATTGTAGCCTGCCTTGCATGCTAGGAGTACAGCCCCCAGGATCCTGGGCTGTCAGTGAGCCTGTTGGTATGTGCTGGTCAGACGTTCCCCTCTCCACATAGAGGTACCACACAGTCCCAAAGACCAGAAGCCAGGCAGGTCCTTGTAAGGGGCCTTCCTCACCTCGTCAGCAGGACATCCTGCAGCTATGATCCAGGCACAGTGGACAGCTCTTTCCAGCACTCTGTATCCTCCTCCCTTTGCCGAAGACCAGGTAACATGTTAGAATGAGGTCTTGTGATAACATGGGAAGGACAGGCTGTTCCTTCTCTCCCAGGCTGCATAAATGGATTGTAATCACATAAAAACTTCCTAGAGTAGCTAAGCGAGACATAAGGACCTCTTGGCAGGAAGGTTGCTGTTTGCATCTCAGGTTGTTGTACAGTTCCAGGCCCCACATTTGCCTCTGTCAGACTTGCCACTTGCCTGCCATCAGGGCAGAAGGGACAAGGTGCTGACTCCTGGCACAGGGCTTCACATATTGGGATCTGAAACAAGGCTGGGTGAATAGAGCTGGTTAGGGTGGGTGGGTGGAGTCTCCTGCCTCAGAGGTAGGACTCAAGCCAGAGGAAGGACAGAGGGTCCCCCTGT
>PVIC010010769.1:0-42740 GCA_004025085.1 Thryonomys swinderianus
CAGTGGAATAGATTAGAAGATCCACAAGCAAATCCAGACACCCTAAGCCACCTCTTCATCATTGATAAAGACGCCAAATATCCTCAGTGGAAGAAAGATAGCTTCTTTAACAAATGGTGCTGGAAAAACTGGGTTTTAACCTGCCATAGACTAAAGCCAGACCTATCTCTGTCACTGTGTATAAAACTAGAATCAAAGCGGACTTGAGACTTAAACATTAAAACAGAAACACTAAGCCTGCTGCAAAACAGGTTAGGTAAACTCTTGGAGACATTATAGCTTGTGAGCTAGCAGATGCAATCAACAAATGGGATCTCTTTTTATTAAAAAAGTTTCTGCACAGCAAAAGAGACCACCAGCAGAGCAAAAAGACAACCAACAAATTGGGAAAGAATCTTTGCCAGCTGTCTCTCAGAAAAAAGCCTACTGACTAGAATAATATATAAAGAGTTTAAAAAAAAAACAGCCCTCCCAAATTTAAAGACCCAATTCAAAAATGCACAGTTGAAATGAACACATACTTCTCAGAGGAAGAAGTAAAAGCTGCTAAGAAGCATATGAAGAAATGCTCAACATTGCTGGTCATTCGAGAGATACATATGAAAACAACACTAAGATTTCATCTCACTCCAGAAAGAATGGCTGCTATCTTGAAATTAGCCAAATGCTGGTGAGGCTGTGGAGAAAAAGGAATGCTTCTCTATTGTTGGGAATGTAGACTGGTTCAACCTCTGTGGAAGTCAGTGTGCAGATTCCTAAAAAAACTAGGGTTAGAGCCGGGCATGGTGGCTCACGCCTGTAATCCCAGCACTCGGGAGGCAGAGACAGGAGGATTGCTGAGTTCTAGGCATGCCTGGACTACATAGTGAGCTCAGAGCCAGCCTGAACTACAAAGCAAGACCCTGTCTCAAAAAAAAAAAAAAAACCACTAGGATTAGAAGTCCCATTTGACCCTGCTATTGCCCTACTAGGAATATATACAAAAAATTTAAAAGAATCATATCATAATGACATACGTGCACTCACATTCATAACAGCTCATTTTGTGATAGCTCAATCTTGGAAACAACCCAAATGCCCACTGACTGGAGACTGGATGAAGATGTGGTTTTTCCTTAAAATTGAGTATTACTCTACCTTAAAGAATGATAAGTTTGAGTCATTTATACAAAAAAGGATGTACCTTCAGGGCATACTCATAATTAAAGCCAATAGGTCACAGATGTGCTAATATCATATTTGTTCTATGAGTAATTGAGTAATTGAAGATATTAATAGTTCTAGAATGTAATGTGGATATTGTGAAATAGAAAATATGCAAAGGGAAATATGGTGGAGGTGTAATGAGGGGTAAAGAAAAAATGTAGCAGTAATAAAAAAAAGGGGAAACAAAGCTTATGTATTTAGGGGGTGAAGGGCTGTGGGGTGGGTAGGGGAATGGGAAAAAATGAGAAATTTTGTCAGGTACTGGTACAAATTCCCAATATTGGGTGTGATCACGATGTGTATATGCAATGTATTAATAAAGATAATCATTTTTTAAAAGTGCTTTAATGAGAAACTGTAACTAGTAAAGCATTTTTTCCAATTCCTTTGGCAGAGGAGAAATTTTCTAATCAACATTATGGAAAGACAGAAAATTATTGTTTTTAATAGGAAACTAGTGTTATGTGCAGTAATGCCCTGTAGTTACAAGTGACTGCATCAAAAACAATTTTTGAGTTTTTGTAGTATGTTCAGCAAGGGAGTCATTTTCTTTCTATTTTTCCTAGCTTTCTCTTATTCTTTTAAAATCTATATTCTTTACACTCGCGATTGGATTTTTTTCCCCTACAACTATTAGTACCTGATTTGGGGTTTAGTTTCATCAGTAAAAATTGTGATCATCTTGGCATATATGGAATTATGTATATATTCAGTGTCCTTTATATTGGAGATTTGTCTTGATATGCCATTGTTTTAGACAAAGACAAACCAACTCTGCTGTGTATCTATGTCTGTACCTATCTAGCTAGTTACCTCCCTAAGCATTTAGATTTTATACGAAGCCCAGATAAAATATAAACTTTTAACCTCTTCATGCTCTTTGTTTTTGCTCATGTAGAACATAGTGGGATAATCAAAGGCCACATATAAAAGTGTACATATTTTTTTTCTGTGCTCATGCAAGTTATTCTAATTGGAAAAGTCAATATAATCACTTGCTTTTTGCCTTTTTTATACTCCAGATTTATAGAGACTTTATGAAACCACTCCGCCCTTTCTTTGATAGTATAGTTGGTTTATTCAAAATTTCTAGAAGCGAAGTCAAACTTTATTCAAAAAATATTCTCCATGTTTAATTTTACACTTGATCTTAGCCAAAAGGCCGAGAAGCAATCCTTGTTTAATTTTAATCACATCTGACATTGTTAAATTCCTAGAAAATAGCCATCTGCTAGAACATCTAGTCAGAAAAGAAATTATTGGGAAACATTTTAAAGATGGCAAGTGTATAATAAGATCTCATAGTCTGTTGGAGATCTTTCTGTGTCAGACAATAGTAGAAGCAGCAATATCTAGCAAACCTCCTAGAACAGATGGTGGAATTATCTTGAATAGTAGTAGCTTACATTTTGGAGAATATTGTAGTTTTCTTGTGTAACATCTCATTTAAGCCTTACAAGAACCTTGTGAGCTGGGTGGTGGTATTCATAATCTATTTTACCTATGTGGAAAGTGAGCCAGGAAGGGTAATGTGTTTGTTTTTAAGTATATCTCTACTAAGTAGTATACTTGAGAACTCAAATCCCTTGGTGCCAACCCACTGTACCAAAAAAGCTACTTAAAAACAAATTAGTTTTTTTTTTTAGAGATCACTTTAGCAAAGTACCATTCAGGACAATGGCAGTAGTGCATATAAGTGTCTTCCACTGGAAACCATTTCAGACATTTCTACACATAGAGTAAATAATTTTCAAAAAGAGGAAATGAATTTTTACACGAAACATTGAACTCTCTCAAGCAAAATGACACAAAACCTCAAAATATTGCTATTTTTTTATTTGTAGTCAATTTTTATTTTATGCCTAGAAAAATACATGGGGTGTTTAGGACTAATGTGCTGGGCAGTTTGCTACTTCAGTGATAGTAACACAATCCCGAAAGCAAGCACGTTATTCTGTACTTTTTTCTTAAATTTTATTCAGCAATAAGACCATAATTTTTCATATTTAAGGAAGTATGAAAAATTTGTCAAATTTTAAAAGCTGAATACATGTAGCGTTGGATCAAGGCACATACAAGACTGGCCAAAGGGCGTACAATGCACTTTGGTTTTTTGTTGAAAAGAATCATGGCAACAAAAAGTGATATGGTTTTTAGATAAGTAATAGCTCACAATTCAGTAAGAAGCTAGAAAGAAATGTTACATTACAGGTTCATATGGAAAACTGTGACAGTAATGGGCAGTATTCTTGATTATTGTGAAAGTAAACTGGACATTTATGTACAGTGTTAAAACATTTCACATAAACCAGATCTAAATTTGATTTCTACTGTTTATTTTTCCTTTAAATTTTCACTTATTTAAAGTTCTGCTTTCTCTGGATTGCTGAGGGGAGTCACAGCTATGCTCTCTTTCCAGTATGCTTAAAATTCCTCTTTCACACCCTTTATGACAAGACATCATCAACATTCACAATTTTATGTTTAGAATTCACTTTTCAAGACGCAGGATGGTAAAGGCAAAACCAAAATGCAGTTCTACTATTTGTGTTCATGACACCAAATAAGTCTAAGATTTCATGTTCCCTAGGTGCACCTTCCCCCCCACTCAGAAGCACACCTACACTATCGTTTTTTGCACTGTTTTGTTATTAAAGCTTTGTCGACAGTGTCTTTAATAATAGCCTCACACCCCCTTTATGCCAGTTGATGTATTCAATTTGAAAGATAAGCTTAACTTTCTTAAGGATATCTAATCTGCGTAGAGCAAAGTGGAGCTATGCAGCAAGTTTAATATTGCCCATTACTTCACATATTTTGATTTATTGAATATCATTGGAATAATACAAATTTAATAATTGGAACATTATTTCATAACTATTTTTGAAATTTAATTTCTCATTCAGCCAGTTTTTCTTTTTACATTGTATTAATACCAAAGTGAAAAATGGCCTGTGCTTATACTACAAGGATCTCATGTGAACTCAGTCCTGATTGTTCAACACAGCAAGAAAATTCACTTTCACAGTCAACAAGTCATCTTACTCAGTAGAACACAAAGTAAATGATTTATAACTTCAATATTTGCAAGGAAAATACAGTACAAATTACTAAAAAATACTAAAATATAGAATTGTGTTCAGGCATCTCCACTACATCAATCGCAGCAGTCACCTGAAATTTGAAACTTTTAATAAAAAGTTCTTAAATATAAATTATATGGCAAATGTACAGTACATTGCTTTTTCTCAGTCTCTTTTCCAGTGTTTTGCAGTAGAACAGGGTTCCTACCATTACCTTCCTTAGGTTTAAAAAACCGGAAACCCGTCTGCCGTGGGTCCTCCAGCATCATGAGTGTGAGTGGTCTGAGTCTGGGATACCACTGTCTCTGTAGCTTCGGTTACTACTGCTTTCACTGTGATTGTTCTTGTACAGATTCATTCCGTTGGGAGGAAATATGGTATGTATTACAAACTCCTCCTTTGAGATGGGTTCATTGCTTATGGGTAACATCTGAAAAGAAGTCTCCCTGATTTCCAGGATGGAGTTGTCCTTCTTAGTGCCAGCTTCTGCATAGTCATCCTTTCTTCTCCTTCCTTTGCTGTATGCACAGTTCCTGGAGAATAGGGATCCATTCCTGTGAACATACCAACACACTAAAGCAAGAAGGGCAATGGTCACCAGGGCCACTGCCCCGCCGATGATGGCAGCCAAAGGTAAGTTAGGGTTTTTGTAAGGTTCTTTCTCTTGCTCTCTATTGAGGGTGGTTGTAGGGTTGTACATTCGAAGAGGTGCAGTTTCGGTCTCAATACAAACAGGAGTTTCATCAAATAGATAGAGGTTGCTAGTTTCCATGGGAACCATGCATACTCTATAGGGTGAGTCAGGCTCCAGGGCTGTGACCAAATATTCACTGCGTTCCCCTGTTACAATTGTTTCTGTTATAGATCCAAATGCGGGGCTATGGCCCAGTTTAAGCCAGCTGAGCCTTAAAGCAGTCATAGGTAGAGCAAGTTTCCAGGAGATATGTATTGTGTCAGAGGTGACAGATTTCACAGTAATTATAATTGTTTTTCTTGAGGGGCTCCCTGTAGTTCGCTGATCCTTAGTGAGCTTGGGGTTCTTACTATCTGGTTGTTTTGTCACCGGAGCGGGCCACTGTCCTTGAGCAGGATACTGTGTATTGGGTACTGCAGTGGTTATCTGAATGGTGCTCACAATCCCACTGTCTTTACAGTCAAACAGTTCTGCATTGAGGTCCTTGATAGCCATCCCACGAACTTTCTCTGGGGCTTGGCACATGAGACCCCTCACATTGACCTTCACAGGAAGTGACTGTAGCCAGTCACGTACCCATTTCATCTTGCAGCCACAATACCAAGGATTGTTGCGAAGAATCAGTTGGGTTATATTGTCCAAATCATCAAAGATACCCTGAGGTAAATTACTTAGGTTATTATTAGACATGTCAAGTCGATATAGCTGCCTTAGATAAGAAAAAGCATTTGGGGGCACCCGGTTGATGTGGTTATCTTGAAGGTAAAGCTTCCTCAGGTTTGTGCCCGGAAGGTTCACGGGTGCGGCAGTCAAGGAATTCCTTACCAGTGACAGTTCTGTTAAGTTAACGAGGTTGAAGAAAACTTTGTCCCCTAAACCATGATTGTTCAAAAGGTTTCCATCTAGAACCAGGCGTTTTAGACTGGTGAGGCCTTGGAGAGACGGTGATGAGATAGTGGATATGCGATTATCATCCAAACGTAGTTCTTCTATGGTCCTGGGCAGACCCCAGGGAATTGTGCTAAGGTGGTTCCGGGACAGAAAAAGTAGCCGGAGATAGTTGCTGTCTCGAAATGCTCCTTCTTCAATGCTAACGGCGGAGACAGAGTTGTCATCTAAATGTAGTTCTTCCAGGTATGGAATTTTTGAAAGTGAATCATAAGTGATAGTTCTTATATTATTTTCTTGCAAGTGTAACTCTTTTACATACTTTGGGAGGTTGGTAGGAAATTCATCTAAACTGTTGTGGTATAGATATATTCTTTCTACTTTCAGCAAGTTTTTCAAATCTGAAGGAATCCCAGCATTATTTATTTGGTTGTTTTGAAGGTAAAGAGTTGTAGCGTCCTCAGGTATTCCTGTTGGGATGGATGTCAGAAAGCGATCATTACAGTAAATGAAACCCGCATCGCAGCGACACACAGATGGACAGGATTTCGCCGTCACTGGTAGAGGTGCCACTTGGAGAAACAGCCCAATTTTAGTCCAAATGAGGAAGAGGCTCCAGGCTGGGCCGATCATGGTCAGCAGTGTTGAGGTCTTTATACAAGGTAGTGTCAGTTACTAGTGAGCCCTAGAATGGGGTCAGAAAAATAGAAAACAATCAGATCAGCATACTTAAAGATGTCTTTAAAACACTTGTGGAAACTGAAGACTCATAATTATTCTTAATAGTTTAATTTTTTCAACAGGGCACAGTTAGTTTTTTTTTGCTGGGTAACAGTGAACACAGCCATATAATCTTTTTACCTTAAATATTCTTGGTTTATAAATTGAATGTATCATGAAAAAATACATTTGATTTTTCAAGTTTTAAATATTAAGAGTTTTATGAAATAGCCTCAAGCATTTAATTGTATTTCATAACAGTTTTACAGCTAGTTTCTAATCAAGCTGGTCAAATTTATATTTTATAGTAGTGATAGTAATTGATATATAGCATATAATTTATTATATTTAAACATGTTAATTTTATAATTATAAAATGTTTTCCATCTATTTTTATTATGTAAAAGACTATATAGGTATAGAAATATGTAAACAAAGTTCTGTTTTTACTTTAAACAATAGTTGCATACATCTTGAGATCCTCGATGTCAGTAAAGCCTATCAGTTTCTTGATTATTAATGTTATTTTTAAAATTAATATTAAATTATTAAAAGGTATTTTTGTAGGAAAATAAGAATCTTTTATTTGCTTTAGGGAAAAATTATATAACCAGTATGATCCATCTAATATGAGCAGAAAATTCTGTTTCAAGTTATATTATTTGTTTCTTCTGTCCCCATTGTGTTCTGTTTTGTATAGCATGGTTTAAGGATTACCCACATTTTTCCATTATTTTGTATCTGACAACCTGTTTTCACAGCACATTAATCTTCCTTCAGATTCTCACCTAGAACATGATTCTGTTTTCCCCATGGGCTGAAGAATTACAAATTTATATATATCTTGTGTAATATAATCTCTTTTGTAATTTCAGGTATGCCTAAAATACTTACAATAGCTTTACTATTTTAGGCATGAATATAAAACATTTAATATTTTTCCTACCTTATTGAAAGATGTGAATGAATTTTGCTTGGGCGAAAGTCCAATGCATATATATTATTTTCCTGGTGAGGGGCTTGGACTTATAAACTCTCATTTAGTCCTTGGGTATGTTCTTCACTGTTTATTCAAGTAATCCTCCAGATCAGGCTTGCTGCTGTCAGTGAACATTCCACCTGCAGTTCAGCATGGCGGGCAAGCTTATTAAAGTGGGGGTCAGAAACAACTTAGCTTCCTGTTACTATGTAGGACGCATGGCTTTCTATGTTTAATTTACTTTTGTTTTGTGTTCTTTTTCTGATAGTTTCCGTGTGAAGGTTCCTTTTTGTGTAGCTTAACTCCCTTAGTGGAAATTGCCCTCTTTGAAATTCTTACTGGCTCTTCTGTGCAATGTGGTCAGAGATAGTAACTTCCAATCCTCAGGAAGAAAGCCATTCATGATGCTAAACCCTACATAGTAATAGGATTGTCAGGTAGCTACCCCCTACCTTTGTTCGCATCCATGATTATCCAAGTATAAACTTTGTACAGTAGCTACATCCTGAGGTATGATTACCTGCTGTGAATCAGCTATTTCCAGCTTTTGCTTCTTGCTGCTTTCTCAGAATTTCTGGTGCAGTCACTTTATACAAGAACAGGTGTTCTCTTTTAAGAGGTAAAGAAAAACAATTCAAATAATCTTCATGGAAAGAAAAGGAAACATTTAAATTTCCTTCACATTTCTTTTCCTTAAAACACACTGGGACTGAGAATCTCCTGTGAAGGTAAAATGTTTAAATGAGCTATTGATGATGAACTTTAACATATTAGCGAAACTTCCTAGAGATTTAACCTCAATTCTTTCTTTTAGCAGTGCATTTTTTTTTATCACAACAGCTGATGGAAAGAATGGGTTGACCTCTTTGTTTTGGTGCTTCCCATTTTATTATTTAAACAAAGCAGGAACTGACGATGAGATTGTCATCCAACAGATAATGTCTGTTAACTCATTCTTAGCATCGTGTTGGATTCATCACAGAAGGAAAGCCTCATTCAACAAGTCAGTAAGCCCTTTTGACGGCTTTCAAAAGCTCACTTTAAAAAACCCTGGGCATAAAATGATAAAATGTAAAAGAAAATATGTGGCAAAGATTTGAACAGATATATTATAGATTATTGATAAAAATGCCACTGTGACTTTTTAGACGTTTTGGAACACAGTTTTACCAAATCACCTAATCTCATAATTTAAAGAGTTGAAGACTTTAAATGCTTGTCTTTTGGTTGCCTCTTATCTTGTTTGGTTCTTCCTACATGTCTCAACCTTTCCAATTGCAGACGGTAGATATCATCATCTTCCTCTTCAGGGTTACCTGAGCACTACTTGGTGATCTTAAAACTTAAGGCAGTCAAATATTCTTGCTAAAAAGTAGCATCAAAGCTCAAGTCATAATTAGGTTTTTAGGACAACATTAGTATAATTTGCTTGTCCAGTAGCTTGAACAAAATCTGTGCTTGGAGTGGAGAAGATATTATTTTGTTCCTTCTCCTTATAATAAGCATGTAGTAGGCATGGCAAAACCTGACTAGGCATTTCTCTCTAATACAAACATGCTAATTTCTACACTTGATCTTAGCCAAAAGGCCGAGAAGCGATCAAACATGCTAATTTCTATGACATGTACTTTTCATTTTAACTGAAGATACTAGTGATTTTAAAGATGACTGCTTTGCTCATTCTCTGAGTAAGATACATGGAGACTTTCAGGGGTGGAGAGAGCAGGTTGTATCAGTCTCGGTTACTCACTTAGGTGCTTTGTCTACATATAGGTAATATTTGGGTATCATGGGACTGTTGACTCTGCAATTAAAGCCTAATGTGGCCATTTGCTTCCCTGGCAGTTATTCCCTAGCATCTAGCAAGGACAGTGTGTGTTCCACGATTCAAATACTGTCCTGAAACTGTATGTTAAACAAGGGCACAATTTACATTCCTGGTTCTCTTTGAAAATTCCATTTCTTTTAGTTTTCCAGCAGATGCTCATGCTACCATAGACTACATTAGCAGAAGAAAACTTGAAAACAATTACAAATGCACACTGTTTATTATATTATATGAGTTGAAAGAAAACTAGCAGCTAGCAAGTAGAAAAAGCAGTCCCAAGTGAGTGTTGCCAAGTGTCCACAGAGGAAAGTTAAAATGCTTATTGTTTAATGTGAGAATTTCATTTGTTGTTGATGAATTTCAGAAGTATGTTTTCATGTAAATGATTTCTTTCTGACTGTGAAAATGCAATGCCACCTGTTGAAATTACAACCACAAAGTTACTTTTAAAATATTTTCACTGTCACTCTTTCTAAATATGAAATTATACAACACATAAAGTAATGTAATTAAATTTAGAAAATAATTGCATAGTTTTAGATGCTGATTAAAAACTATTATCAAAGTAGTAAGTGAAAACCTTTTAAAAAGTATCAGTAGTCAAACATTTCTTGTTTTTCAGGAGCACTGATAATGCAAGACACACTTAAGTTTTAAAATGATAAATCTACTGAATGGTGATGTAAAAGTCACTGATTGTTCAACCAGGGTGGACCATAGTGCGTCCAAGGTGGTGGTCATAATGATAGCCAGAGGTATAAACTGCCTTTTAAAAAGATCTTGTAACTACACATGTTTTGTCAAATCAGGCTAAAGAATGTGTGCTGATTTTCCCATTTTTTAACCAGAGAAATTAAAACCTTAAATTGATGAGAAAGGAAAGATTTGTTTGTTTTACCTGTTTTACACTTGTGAAACTACTTCCACTGTAGTTCCATTTGGAGACTCACATTTGCTATTCATACGTTAATGAAAATAGTGGAAGTTTAACAGAAAAACCTTAAATCTCATTAAGCTCTTGAAAAATGTCAATCTCTTCTTCCCAAATTACATTAAAACAAAAGGCAAAAACAGAGAACAGATTTCCTAGAAGAAAATTTTCCTGTAGAAAAGATTACAGCTTCTCTTTCTTTCCTCTTATTCCTTCTTTTAGCTCAGAACACTCCAATTCACATTTGAATGCAATTTGTGTTTTCCCTTCCCTTTCACATCTGAAATTATAGTGTTAAAAGTTGTTTTGGTTTGTTTTTCTATATTGTGCTACAACAATTTCTCCGTGTGTGTGTGTGGGGGGGGAGTGTAGCTCCATGCTTCTTCTTCTCTTAATCTGCATATTCACACACATAGAGATACTAGTTAAATATGGATGATGAAAAAATAAACAACCCCCACTGGCCTGAACACTGTGGCCAGGTTTCCACAACATCGACTTCAGAGCTTTTCTGTCTGCATAGGGTTGAAAGAGGCCATTACTTCTGAACAAAAAGCAATCGATCATTTAGAAAAATATTGTTAATGGGGATACTTGAAGGAGAAAACATAAGTGGAGCCCTAGTTGCTTAATGGAATTTTAAAAAATTATTTTTAGGGTTTCATTACTTAAGTATATAACACTTAAAATTGTACCAAAAAGAAGAAAAAGCATTGGCCTCATTAGTAAATGAAAGTTTTAATAGGTACCCTTCTATCAGTTTCTTTTTAAAGTAAAAATTGTAGAGGATTTTTTTGCATTTATAATGTAATCATCAAGTCTGAAAAATCTGCAATTTGTTTTTATAATACATTTAAAGGAAACATTTTAAATGCTATCATTTTGCGATATTTTAGGACAACTAATAAAAATTAGGAAGTTGAATCTCAATAGAACTAGTATTTAAATAAAAACAAGAACTTGAGGCAATTGACATGCTTTTTGATTCCTTCTGAGCTAGTACAATGTTTTGAAGGTGAGAATGAGAAACTATTTCTCATTTTGAGAATATAGTTATATAAAGATGACATTGTATGCTGGCATTACTAATTATGAAAATTCAAGTATTTTATTTAAACTGACTTTGGTTTGACTTGCTTGATCATTACTCCTTTTGATAAGCCATACGTGAAGTATGTAAGATTTTAGTTTCTTTTTATTGATTTGCCTCAGAGAATGGTTTCTTATTGCTGGGAAATAAAAAAAAATATCTGAAAATAGGTTACTTTGAACTCTTCATCCAAGTGCATAATTATTTGGAGTAAAACCTTAAAATTGGAGAAAGCACATATTTAATCAAATTTATTCAAATTTGTGAATATTTTTAGGTAAACTGTAATTTGTAAAATCACAGTGCAGTACTAAGAATTAATGAAAGCTAACATTGCTGATATAAAGTTCAACAAAATGAATAAGCCTTTGAGCAACAAAAGTATTACAAATAAACCACATATATGATTAAAGTGAAAAACTGGAGTGCATCAGGTTAGTTGATAGTGACAGCAAAATGCTTTCTAAGCAGCCTGTCTGGTAGTTAAATTTTCCACGATCATCAGATTTCAGGAAAGTTCCAATTCTTTTGTTTAATGCCAGGCAAGCAGAAGGACCTCTAACTCTCCTCTTGAGAGTCATGAAGTCTGAAGGGTTTGCTGAGAGGCAGAGATGCGAGTGTGCCTTTTATACTTGGCCTTATCCAGACTATTTTCTAGCCTGAAGAAGGTTTTGTTTTATTTATGGAAAGTAGGGGATTTTTACTTTCTCTTCTCTTTTCATGTTACTGCTTCTTTTCCTCAATGAGTTTTTTATAAATGAATCCAATTCTGGTTCATTTATTTGGCTTGTAAAGTTGTATCAAACATCCTTAAACTAGAAAGACAAATCAGGACGTTATTTTTCATTATACTAAATGCTCTCTTCCTTTTATATTAAAGCCAGACTAAATGAACTACAGACCTATGAGAGATATTAATTTAGAGGGAGGTGAAGTTAAGAATTAGCTTTGGGTAGGGTGCATGCTTTTAAGTTTCTGATGACTTTGGAGCAATTGTAATTAAAAGTATCCTTACTTTTTAAAACCAGTTTGCCATTACAGACATGAAATTCTTCCACTATGTGTAACTACAATTTGGCCTTAAATTTCTAATATTTAAATTCCCGTACACTGACTCCGTAAATATTTGAGCCAACTTTGTGGCAAGAACTGTGCTGCTTGGTGAAGCTATCTAAAAGTAACAAAGCACCTTATATTTTCATGTCCAAGCAGGGTCTTATTGATTTAAACCAGATGAGGTGGAAAAAAATCAGCAATATATAAACCGATCAATCCATGGTCTGGTGGTACAGTTTAAAAATGCTGTTTAACCAAATGTGGTCTGCCAGTTTTGTCTTCAAAGTTACCACGGTAACTTGTGCACATTTAAGTGGAAGAATAAGGAACAAAAGCTGTCATTGTCTTATCAAGTAAGAGCAATCTCTCCCTCTAATTTAAACAGACTAATACCTGGAGAGAACTCTTTGAACATTCCTGATACTTGCTTTTGTGGCAGGAAAGATATGCATATGGAAAACAAATGAAACTTTGCCTATTGCTTAAATTCTATTTAATTCCTTTCTTCTTAAAATTTTTTGAGTTATTGTTAAATAGCTAAAACAAAGTCCTGAAGCCTTCTTTTACAATACACGTTGGCTTTCAAAATTGTCATTTAGTGTTATGCTTAACCAAATTTAGAAATGTTGATTGGCATTTTAAAACAGGAAAATGATTTTTGAAATGCACGTGCCTATTTTGACTTTTAAACGGAAGAAACCATTTTCGGAAGATATTCCCTACAATTGGCTTGTGAACACGTTTTTGTTAATTTTTTGAAGTGGTGGTATGCTAGAAGAAGCTGAGAAACATCTCTTTTTATGCGTTAAAGAGAAAATGCTGTTCTGAGGGCGAATATTGTTGAGAGATTTACTGTAGCGTTTTTGCCCGCTGGGGGGTGGTACACTCTAGCAGAACACTGCTTTCAGAAGCCGCAAGTCAGATGTTGGCTGCTGCTGGCCAGTTTTTCTCTGGTTTAATTACAACAAAGCCTCCTGTTGAGAAGAACAGTGAAGGCCTCTGGGGCAAAAGGTGGGGGGGGGGGTGGGAAAAGGGAGAAATTATGCCTTTGAAAAATTTACTTCATTTTATTTCCCTCCTTGACTTCATTTATGGTGCTCTTTATTCGATGTGCAGCAGTCATTTCTAACTCATTTTAAATAAACTGGTACAAATACAACAATATATAAAAAAGGTTTATTTAGAATTTGTAAGTTAGCTCTGGATCTTGCCATTTCTCACAGTCTTTGTTTTGTAGCCCACCCACCTTTAAGTGGAGGAGGAAAGTTGGGAATTGAATGAAATGGCCACTCTAAGCAGAATACTTTTACAATAATCGGGTTTAATTAAATTTTGGTATGTATCGACATATCAAAACTAAAAACAAGTAAGAGTAAATATTCATACGATATTAAGAAAAGACAAATTCCTCATTACTGATTTTTATAGGGCTTAACGCTGTTCAAATTATCCAGAAAGAGAAGAAAGCCAAGATACATGGCCAAGAAAAACACAGAAAAATCTCTCTCCCAATTCACTTCCATGTAGAAAGCTAGTAATTGTATTTTTCATTGGGAGAGACTGGATGTTCATTAGGGTCGTATGTCCTGAGGCAAGAGATGCTGAGCATAATTGGAGTTTCTATTTGATTGGGCAATATACAGTCTAGAGAAGAAACTAGGGTAAAGATAATTAATAGCTTGCTAACAAAGTCTGACAGCCACAAGATTTCAACCAAATTTATTTCACACCGGTTCATTTAGCTCTGGAAAAGTTTTGATAGAATTGGAGGCTCCTTAATTAACACTTGAAAGCCAAAGAAACATATCTTCTATTTTGCTGCCACATTTGGTTATGACAAGTTTTCTTACTGTTTTGCATTTTGGTAAAAACTTTATTTGCTGCCCAATTACATATTTCAACCAACATTACGCTTGGAAGTGTTTAACTGGGCATTTTGATCCAGCCATAATTGATTTTAAAAGGGAAGGGTGCATGGAGAAATGAAAAGCCCAATTAATATCTGATAGATGGTACTGCTGGGACACAATATTAATGAATTCATTATGTTTATCCCGTCACTGGTATCTTTGCTGATCCTTGGACTTGTCTTTTGGCAGTGGTCCCTTTAGGCTAAAGAAAAAAAAAAAAACTAAAAAAAACTAATTTTCTTACTTAAAAGTAGGTGCAAAAACATTTTTGTAAGCAGATTTAATTTCAGGCAAAGCAGTAGATTGATGGGTGGCGGGTGCATGTGTGTGTGTGTGTGTGTGTGTGTGTGTGTGTCTGTGTGTGCATCCATGTACAAATACATTTGAAACTCAATGGCATTATTACAGTCTTTTCATGATTAACATCTGGTATTATTACTATTTGTAAAATAGTAATAGTATCTTTTTTTTGTGATACTTTGAAGAGATTAATTTCTTTACTCATTTCCAAAGAGATGATTATCAGTCATCTGTCACTCTGAGCCAGACCTAAGTGGCTCTACCTAATAACAGACAAATTCATTCTTAATGTTTATACAGACCCAGATATTCTTATGCAGTTTGGGATAAATTCAAAGCACTGCTACAGCTGAAGCACTTTTCTGGTGGTTTATTCATTTTTTCATCTTAATAAAATAAAATAATGTGTGCACTTTAAAGCAGACAGATTTATTGAAAAATTTTAAATAACTAATTATTAAAGCCAGCATAAAATTTTGTTCTACAATTAAAAAAATCAAGATTTCTTTCTTTTTAATTCTAAATAAACACAGAGTAACCCCCCTTCCCTTGAAAAAAAAATAGGGGCCTGTTGCACTCTACATCTATGCAACCATTTTGTTTCAGACCTAATTCACAAAAGCAAAACATTTTGAGAAGACACATTTAATTAGTTTTGAAAGCTTTGTAATATGAATACGTTTGTTCCCACATAAGATTTTTCCATTCTGAATTACAAGCAAATGGGTACTCTGTATATCTCACTTTGATGAGGGTTTTAGTAATTTTTTTTCCCTCTCCCACCCAGAACTCCTTGCATACATCAAGCATAGCTTCCAGGGTGAGCTTTGTTAGTTTTTCTGAGTGGACTTAGCCGGTTACTATGCTAGTCACATACTGCACTTGTCTGAGCGATGGATTTTGGCGTTCTATTAGAGAGGGAATGTGGTTTAGAAGAGTGTCTCCCCTCCTCCTCCAAGTTGAAATTACTAGTTTAGATACGCAGCCCCGAAATGCTTGAAGCAGCTCTGGTAGGACAGCAGTGCAAGCTAGAAGATCTAGGTGTAACTGAATTCTTCACAGAGGCACCCAAGTCTCCAGGAGTCGCTCAGCTGCGAGCGAGATGTGTGCTTTCCGTGTACCGCATACTCAGGGCCCGAAATATTATTGATTTTCTTTCACAGTTGTAAAAACAGCAATTGGTGATCACGCCACACATACTGTACACACCAAGTTAGCAAGACCTTTTGCTTTCCTATCTGCGAAAAAGCTCCCTTGTATTCTTTAATATTTAACATTTAACTTTCTACCTTGTTGTTTTCCGTGAGGCTCCCCCCCAATTAGCAATTACTTGAAATAAAAATAGCTCCTTATCATTTTCAAAAATAAAACATGGTCTGAAGAAACTTCGCGCATTAGACTATCTCGTCAAAAATGTCCCTGCTGGCTTGCACGCACATACATTGCTCACGCAGGCGAACGAGCAAGAATTCCTATTTGATTCCTTATGCCACCAAGTCATTTCTTTCTAAAGAATAAAACCGAGCAAACTTTTTGGGACGATATAAGAAAAAATCGTGAAAAACACTTACCAGGAAGACGAGAAAAACAATCCTATATACACTGCTGCTCTAGCTGTAATTCCATTGACTGTGGATTGGTGTAATAACCCTCCCCCGTCTCCCAAGCACTGCGTCTAGTCCACACAAAGCCAACAGCAGCTGCAGCCCGAGCCCATCCGGCTTCAGATCGCCCCGGCGCGGAGTGCTGAGGAGTGCGCGGGGGAGAGCATTCCGGTTTACTGCGCGCAGCCCACCTCCAAGTCTGAAGTTTAAAGCTTCACCTCGCAGTGGTGGAAGACGGGGGGTGATGTCATAGATGGGCAGGACTTAGCCCCGCTCTGCTCAGTGAGGTAACTGGAGAGTCAGACGGATGAGCTTTGCAAACGCTAGAGGGGGTGAGAGAAGCCAAAATGAGGCGCTTAGCCTGCCAAAGGGAGGATGCCATTTGGTTCATAGGCAGCTCTTTGGAACCTCAACATTTTTATAAAGTTTACTACTACAAGGTAGTGGCAGCATACGTAGACAAAGTACAGTGTTAGTGTTAGAAAGGTATGTATAAGATTGCAATAGAAAAGCATTTTTATTTCTAAGCCATCTGAATTGAAGTTAGCAATAATCTATTATTGACTATAATCACAGTCATGTTATTACTGTGGAAGGTTAAGGCCATTGAATGCAACTATCAATACTTATCTGACAAGTAAATAGCAGGTTGAAACGACTGATTTGTGTAGGGGAAATGGGATATGAATAGCAAAAGTTGGAAAATATTGAAGTGTACAGTCTTTTCTTGGAGAATAAGTTATTCTACATATGTTTTACAAAATAAAAGTATATTCCATATACTTTCAGTTTTGTTGATCTTCTTTATAATTTAGTAAATATTAAATCATTCATATTTAAATCCCCCAATAGAAAGTTTTAAAAATAAGTAGAATATGTTACTCACTGATATCTTTTTGTTGCACTGAATATAGGTTTAGATGTAAACAACTTAAAATAATCTTTCATAGGTGGTCTCGCCTAGATTGCAATTACTTTATCATAACATAGATACATGAATAAACACAGTAAGGTTGTGAGATGTGGAGATTATGACTTTCTACACCTTATTAGCACAGTTATAGACTTTTACCTTCAATTACAGTTTTATAGATTGGCTTCTGCTCTTTGGTCAACAATTGCTTTGGGCCTCTGTGTTTTCTACTGAATAAATTCATTTTACTTTAATGTTGCTGGGAAGAATTTTGTCTTCATATTTACCTGGAGGACAATTTCCTTTAGTATCTTTATTTGCCTTATCTCTAGAGGTTCCTGACTTTTTCTTTCTTCTTTTTCAAGTATCTCTGAATGTTAATTTCTGAAGGAGGCAAGCTAATTGTCTTTCACTGGAGTGTTTGATTATGGTCTGTTCAATAGTTTCATTTAGTTTATTTATTTTATGTAGCTATTTGGTCTGACTTTCCCTCCGAGAATGAGTGTTATCAAAGTAGAAGGCAACTCCTTGATAAGAGATATACTGACCCCTATTGTTCTCTGATTGCACCTTTGCAGGCTTCTGGAGAAGACACCCAGTAGTCCGGGAGTTTTAGGATTCTGATGTCTACTCAAAACCAAGATTCTTAGAATCTTTAACTACTGTGTGTTCAACCGAGATGCAGCTGCTGATTTTTTGGAAAAACAGAAGTAGAAGTAACACATAATCTCTTAAGAAAGGGTGGATTCTTCTCTGTTATTGAAAAAAAACACGGATTAAATTATTTTATGAAATAACCCTTTCTAGAAGGCATTTTTAAATACAAGCTGATTCTACATAAAGGGGAAAGTTTTGCCTGTCCAGATTCCTATGGGTTTATATCCATATTTAATCATTTGTCTCCATTTAGGCAGGCTTCCCACAAGAAAGAAAGAAAGAAAGAAAGAAAGAAAGAAAGAAAGAAAGAAAGAAAGAAAGAAAGAAAGAAAGAAAGAAAGAAAGAAAGAAAGAGGAAAAGAAAGAAAGAAAGAAAGATGAAAAATTTGGATTGTAGGTCTCTAAAAGAAAGTATATTGGCCTGGGAGTTAGGAACTGAGGATTTTATTCCCTAGGATGCCATTTGTTACAAGATTGCATGTTGCCTGCTCGGGCTTTGGTTTTATCACATGGGAAATAAAGGTAGCAAGAATTTATTGAATGCCAATTATGTATTGTTCTTTTTTCCCTTTCTCTTAAACTGAGGTTTAAAAGGTAGAAGGCAAGTAGTTGTGAAAGATGTAGTCCATTTTAGAGGCCCTGAAATTCTGTTGAAAGTGAGTTTAAATAATATGTGCCAATTGTGAAATAGTATATGCTTCCTCTAGAAAGGTTAAGAGGAACTTGAGTTACTTCAGATTGTGTTTCTATAGGAGATTAACTACAACAAGGGAATGGCTGTCCTGGTTTAAGGGATGGGAGAGCTGCTAATATTCTGCCTGAAGATTTTCAGGCTCTGAAAGGAGGGGATTGGATTCTCACAGCAGTTAGGACTCAGCTCAGTATGGAGGAGCCAGTGCAGTGTGAAGTTTAAGAGCTCTGACTTCAGAGGCTTGGCTCCATCTTGGCTTTGTCATTTGATTGAAGACAAATACTTAATATCTTTCAGTTTATTAGCTCAGTGCCTGACTCAGCATGTGCTCAATAAAATGGTAGTTTAAAGATAGGGGTATCTGAATATCTGGAAAAAAGGAGACATTAAGAAGTGAGTGAAGATTTCCCAAAGGAAGATTTGTGAAGACCAATAAAAGACTTTCAATCTTTTCAGATTTCTCTTGAGTTAGGTCAGCAGCCAGGAAATAGGAGTGGATGGAAAAACGAGAATTTTTTAATTGATTTTTTTCCTCTTGTCCTCATATATCTCATGATCTCATGCTTCCAGGATTTAAACTCTTAGTTGAGTCTAGTAGACAGTTTAGGTTGCAAAGGTAAATACCTTTTGCTATTATTTTGCATTATCTGTATTTTGTAGGGTAGCATGTGAATCTAATTAACACTGTGCTCAAGGAAATGCATTTCAAATTAAAACAACTGGCTTAGAAATGGATTCCAATAACATTCATCTTAAAATTCTAAGGTGATTGGGCCGGAGGTTTAGCTTAGAGCTCCCCGTGCCTGCCTAGCAAGCGCAAGGCCCCTGGTTCGATCCCGGAAACCACATACAATGATATATTGGACGTGTTGGCTCATGCCTGTAATCCCAGCACTCGGGAGGCAGAGGCAGGAGGATTGCTGACTTCGAGACTTGCCCAGGCTACATAGTGAGCTCAGGGCCAGCCTGAACTACAAAGCATGACCCTGTCTAAAAAAAAAAAAAAAAAAAAAAAAAAAAAATCTAAGGTGACTGAATTTATCTGTCAAGGAAGTTTGTATTTTCTGGTCTTGTGAGAAGATGTGAGATGTTTCCTAGTAGAGAACAAGTAAGACTGGATTTAGATGCTCTGCAATTTACTTGTATATCCAGTGAAAAAAATTAAACAAACCACAATCCTCGATCCATCTCTTTCAGTAACTAATTTTAAGCTGAAAGTGACTATAGTACATAAGAGTTTCATGGAACTGTTTAATTCAAGTCTTGCAACCTGTCTATGTTTAAGCTTCTTCATTCATTTTTTAATTAGTATTCATTTGCAGTACATAATGTTTACATTCTTTGTATGGGTGAAATACATATATATATAACACATCTTAATTCCTTTTCCATCCTCTTTTCCTGCCCTCTCTTCCTTCTCTCTCCATCTCTTGAGCCCTTTACACTTTGAGAAAGATACACATCCCCACTTCCTATTAACTATCTTTTATTTTGCTCTGTATTTATAATTTGAATTTCCAATAAAATAGAAACCAGGTGCTATTTAAGCTTATGGGCCTGATTTAGTTCACTTAAGATTGTGGTCCCAAGGTTCATCCATTTTCCTACAGATCGTTCAAGCTTATCTTTCTTTATGGCAGACTAGTACTCCAGTGAGTATAAATACCATATTTCTTTATCCATTATCTGTTGATAGACATATAGACTATTTCCAAGATTTAACTATTATGAATTATGCTGTAATAAACATGAATATGCGTGGGTCACTGTAGTATGGTGTCTTTAACTCTTTTGAGGAGATGAATGAGGAATTCCTGGATATATGGTATCTCTAGTTTTAGTTTTTTGAGGCATCTCCATACTGAATTTCCTAGAGGTTATGCTAGTTTACATTCCCAGCAACAGTGTGGAAGGGTTCCTTTTCCCTCCTACCACAGCCTTGCCAACATTGTTGTTATCTGATATTTTAATGATTACCTTTCTTTCTGGATAACACAGAATATCATTTTTTAAAAATATTTATTTATTTATTTATTTTGAGACAGGGTCTCGCTTTGTAATTCAAGCTGGCCCTGAGCTCACTCTGTAGCCCAATCAAGCCTTGAACTCAGCAATCCTCCTGCCTCTGCCTCCCGAGTGCTGGGATGATAGCCGTGAGCCACCATGCCTGGTACTGTGGTATGTGGTATTGATTGCTGGTGGGCGTGAGTCACCAAGCCCAGGATTGTATGTGGTTACCAGGGATCGAACTCAGGACCTTGTGCTTGCGTGGCAGGCGCCAGAACCACTGAGCTAAATCTCCAGCCCAGAATATCATTGTTTTAATTTGTATTTTTTGTTATGCACCTCATAAAAGAAACTCAAAGGATAGGATAATCCTTGAAACACTTCTAACTGCAGTGCTTTGTCATTTAACCTCATAACATCCTACAGTTTTGGAAATAGTCCTGATTTTTCTCCCATTCACTGATAAATATAAGAATAAAATATTCAAAGTGAAAGTAAAAATAGCTCAACTCTTTGGCATTTTAAATGTCTTGCACATGATCACTGAGACTCTTGGTTGCAAGTGATTCAAAGTCCAAGCCTTAGTCTGCCATTGACAGTTGGGATTGATGTGCTCATGTGACTGAGAAGTTTAAATACACCATACAATATGGGTTCAAGTACAGCTTGATATAGTGGCTTAATGAGGGGTAAAGAAAAAATGTAATGGCAATAAAAAACGGAAACAATGCTTATGTAGTTAGGGGGTGAGGAGTTGTGTGGTAGGTAGGGGAATGGGCAAAATTAGAATTAAATCCTGTCATATACTGGTGCAAGTTCCCAGTATTGAGTGTGATCATGATGTGTATAGACAATGTGCCAGTAAAGATAAAAATAATCTTGCTGGGTGTGGTGGCTCACTCCTGTAATCCCAGCACTTGGGAGGCAGAGGCAGGAGGATTGCTGAGTTCGAGGCTTGCCTGGGCTACATAGTGAGCTCAGGGCCAGCCTGAACTACAAAGCGAGACCCTGTCTCAAAAAAAAAAAAAATCTAAAAAAATCCATTAGCCCTGAAAAAGAAAAATATGTCAAGCAAGGATAGAGTTTTTCTCTCACTCTCTGATATGGCTCTTTCAGTGTTGGAAGACCTTGTTTGATTGTATACAATGGACTCTTTGGCAGGTCTGGGTTTCCCTTTTAGGCAGTAGGAATTCCAATACCATATTTTCATAACAAAATATTGGAGAAGTCTCCTGTCCCTGGGTGTCACTATTTTTAGTTTTTAAAACTTGATCACATGGTTCCTTCGTGAATTTATGACATGGGGGTGGGAAGGTATGCTGGTGAGCATACATGCACCTTGGGAGCTGTAGATAAGGTGAACCCTATTGAAACACAGGGCTGGAAAGGGAGAAAGTCCATGCCTTAAAGAAAAATGGAAGTACTGTTTGTTTGAGAAGAACCGGATGTTGGAGATTAGCTCATTTTCAGAGGATTCGGTATTTTGAAATTTAAGCCTGTTTTATAAATTTATGAACTTAATACTCCCCTTTTTCTTTTTAAAAGCCAGATTTCTGTTAAAATTGCCAAACCGTCTTTAAAAGATTTTCTATTTTTTAAGCATTCTCAAGTCTAGCCATTTCTTTTTTTCTGTCAACAGGTGGTGATGCATGTCAGGACCCAACAGTACTACATCTTATCGTGAGCCTATATAATCTTAATAAAATACATAGAGAGTACATTCAGCTATCTGGAATTCTATGAAGTCAGGCCAGATGTTTAATGCACCAGTTAGGAACTGTACCTTATCTTTCTGAAGAATTCCAAAGGGTGCTGGAGAAATAATTAGATTTTAGTAGGTCACAGTTGCCTTAGAATATAAAAGGCTTAAAAATACTATAGTAGTGTTATTTTTTCTGATACTTACATTTTATTAGTCACCACTTCAAATGGGCATAAGAGTAATCACAAATCCCTTTTAACTATATTTTCAAAACATACTGCACTGGAGCGAGATCTGTCATTACAGAACTGGAGACGGTAATCAAAACAGTATCTGAGTGCTTATTTCCCTGCCAGCCTGCCTACCACATTATTCCTTTCCTTTCTCTTACCGCCCCGGTTAGAGCGCTGCACCTGCATGGACTAGGAGAAAGAGGAATTAAAAAGACAAAGACAAAAAAGCAAGAAATAGCACCCTTTTGGTTTCCCAGGACAGCAAAGAGGAATTGTGATTCAGAAAGATTAGCACTTAGCTCGAGGAAACGGGGAAAGGCAAACTGGAAGCCTGATGATCCTGACTTTCTTCCCTGTTCCAGGCCTCCCTCCATGGCTACGCAGACACGGCAGTGTGCAATTCCAACTGACCAAGGCTATACGTCTCTCCTCTTTTTGCCACCCAGTTATCCTTCCTGCTTTGTTTGAAAATGCTCAGGAAAAAAGCCTTTCAAATGAACTTTGAAGAGGAGCAGAAACTTACAGTTGCACACTTGTAGTCCCAGCTACCTGTGAGTCCAGGTCAGGAGGATTGCACCTTGTGGACAGCCTCAGCAACTTAACAAGACTTAATCTACAAATTACAAAGGGGGAGGGGTGGGTGTAGTTTAGTGCTCACTGGGTCCAATCTCCATTGCTGCTTAAATAAACAAACAAATAATAGAGACTTGGGACAAGCAGAGAGCAATTCATCCATCCCTATGTTACTTTCTATTTCTATAGGAAAAGAACTTCGTTTCTCTGAGCTTCATTCCCTCAGTTGTTTTGACAGTGATATGGGACCCAACTGTTTTTTATGATAAAGTAGTGAAGTGTTCACTACTGAGTCTGAGAAAATACATACTAAGACAGAACTAAAAAAAAAAAAAAAAAAAAAAAAAAAAAAAAAAAAAAAAAAAAAAAAAAAAAAAAAAAAAAAAAAACAAAAAAAAACCCTAGATGGTGGCATTTTATGTTCATAGTTATGAGTGGGGCCCATATCAGTTCACAAGAAGCATTTGGCTGATGTTAAATTGAGCTGTGTTTTAATGATTTATTTTTAGGAATGAAACAATTTGGGAAATGCTTCTGCTTATTGTCCTGGATGTCTAGACCTTGAGATAACAGTCACTCAAGCTGATTCTGAGACTTAATTACAAAGCAAAGTACAAAGTCCTTATCTCTGGCAATGATTCCTATAGAACTTAGCTTTGGAGGAGTAGCTAACAGTTACTGAGAGGAGATCGATGTATGTTTGATTGTTGAGATGTACATCTCCTAAACGGCACACAGTGGAGGCCTCTGTGATTATTTCTATTTAGCTAGTTACCTAGAGTGCTTACTCCCTTACCAAAGTGGTCATCATTTACAAATTATCTTATTGTTTTGGTACTTCTAGGGTAATGGTGCGGATTTTAAGAACACAGTTGGGCTTCCTGAATTTGGTGAAACTGTGTTAGAATTTTCCTCCCCGCAATGGCCTCCTTGCCCCCATAACTGGCTCTGTTATTAGTCTGTTCGAGATTGCTTTTTTTAATTTTTTTTTTGAGACAGGGTCTCGGCTTTGTAGTTCAGGCTGGCTCTGAGCTCACTATGTAGCCCAGGCAAGCCTGGAACTCAGCAATCCTCCTGTCTCTGCCTCCTGAGTGCTGGGATTACAGGCGTGAGCCACCATGCCCGGCACTGTGGTATGTGGTATTGATTGCTGCTGGGTGTGAGTCACCACGCCCAGCCTTGTATGTGGTTACCGGGGATCGAACTCAGGACCTTGTGCTTGCGAGGCAGGCGCCAGAACCACTGAGCTAAATCTCTGGCCTGAGATTACCTTTTTTTTAGAGATAGTCATTTCCTGTAATCAGTAATACTTAGGTTATGAAGACTTTTTTATTATATCTGCTTATAAAGGATTATGAAAAATGTTCCTCATTGGCATTGTCTGTGGCAAGTACATTCACTATAACAGTGCATCCCTAGAAGCTACTTCTACCTTGTAGAAGAAGGCTATTTCTAATTTCTCTTGGAAAGTTATATTGAGAACATAGAGATAATAACATAGCTTTCTCTAACTTCTCCCAAATGTAAGGCAGAAATTTTTTTTAAGAGAGAAGTACCAGTAATAAGCAGTAACAATATAATGATAATAGTAATAGTTTTACTTAATTACTATGTATAAATATGAGTAAAACCAATAATAGTTTACTATATTTAAAATTTTAGATAAAGCAAAATGCATCCAAATGTCTTATAAATATGTAAATCTTAATTTTGAAGCAGCTTAGTTACTTGAAAAACACTATCATTTTAGAATTTTTGGCATCAAACTTTTGACATTTAGGTTTCACCTGTCCTTGCTTCCTCTTTGGTCAGCCAACAAGTTTTGTTGTTTGTCAAAAAGATATGAGCTGATAAGCTTATTTCTAACTTGCCTTAGGGATGAAAAGGACAGAATCACACGTGGGGACTTAGCAGTGACAAGTGTGTTCTCTCCGCCACACAAAATACAAAGGACAGCATCAAAACCAAAAGAGCTGCATGCTACTTCCATGTAAACATGAGAGTTAAAATGGATCAGAAACACCTCAAATTTTGCTCAAATAAAAATTAATACCTAAAAACTGATATTTTATTGTTTTTCAAATCTATTCTTTTAAGGAACATTTTCAGAATATAAACTTTTGGCAACATATTTTAATAAAATTTGTCAAGTCTGGATCTTAATTTTAAGCACACATACAAAAACAAATAAAGTGAATTTGTAGTATTGAGATTTTTTTAAATGACAAACAAAAATAAAAACTAGTGAATTATAAAATGTTTTTAATTCCACAATTTTAGGGTTAATAGCTTAGAAAATAAACTAAGCAAATCTAATAAATTTATAATATATTTATCATGAATCATTCAGAAAATTTGTGCCACTTTATATTTAGAAAATTTCTTCATTGTAAACATGACTTATTTTTAAACTCACTTTTATTTGGACTAGATGCCATTGTAAAATAACAACTTATCCCAAAATATAACTTATACTCAAGTGAATACCTTATCCCTTTGAAATCTAGGAAATAATCATTCATACCAGTTCCTAGGTTTGAGGGATGCATTGTTATAGTGAATCTGCTTCCCACAGACAATGCCAGTGAGGAACATTTTTCATAGTCCTTTATAAGCAGATATAATAAAAATGTCTTCATAACCTAAGTATTACTGATTACAGGAAATGACAATCTCTAAAAAAAGGTCATCTCAAACAGAAGAAAGTAGAAGTAGAAATCAGTTATTATAAATGTTAAATAATTGTAAGGAATTTTGAATCACATTTATATGTTATATTCTTGGCTGTTTATATATACAGTGGATGGTGTTTCTATAACAGCAATATTATTTAGAATGTTAAGAGTAAAAGGGAAACTATTTTAGAAAGTTAAGGTAGTGGTCCTTCTAAAAAACAATCAGACTTGTCCCTTGGGCTGGGGATTTAGCTCAGTAGTTCCAGCATCTGCCTGGGAAGCACAAGGTTCCAAGTTCGATTCCTGGTAGCCACATACCACAATGCCAGATGTAGTGAGTCACACCCACCAGCAATCACTGCCACACACCATAATGCTAGGCATGGTTACTCAGGCCTGCAGTTCCAGCATGGGAGGCAGAGGCAGGAGGATTGTAGTGAATTTGAGCCTTGCCTGGGCTACATAGTGAGTTCAGGGCCAGTCTGTACCACAAAGTGAGACCCTGTCTCAAAAAAAAAAAAAAAATCAGACTTGCCCCTTCTTGATGTTTGAATTATTAAAATAATCTATCTTTATCATAAAAGATAACAATCTCAAGTACCTTGAGGAAAAATAAAATTTTAGTCAAGATTCAGTTTAATAGCAAAATAAATACTAGAGCATAAGGTGCTAAGTTTCTTTCTTATTCCCTCCCCTCCCCAGAAGACTTCCTTTTTAACTCACATTCTGCCTTTTCTTTGTGTGTATGATCTTGGCAATGAAACCTTATAACCAAGCCCTTTGACCTGAACTTCATACCTAGCCTGTTTTCTTTTTTTTTTTTTTATTTTCAGTCAAGATTGTGCTCAATCACTAAGTTTTGTTCCCTAGGTTGTGTTCAAACTTGTGATCTTCCTGCCTCAGCCTTCTAGAATTCCTAGAATATTTTAAAACCTTCTTCTCCCTTGGCTTCTTTTTTCCTGCATGATCTAGTGTGCTTAAGAAAGAAAACCTCAGAGAAGAATATATACTACTCTCTCCATTCTAGTAGAGATGTTTTCTATTAATAATAGTGCAGCAAATGCCAGCTGAAGATATTGTGCTAAAACTAGTTATAATATTGAGGTAATTTTTGTGGCAGCATCTGTAAATGTAAGAGAGACAGATGTCATTCCAGTTCAAATGGGTTACAACTTTTTAATGTATTTTATCTAGCTCACTAGCCTCTATTGATTTTATTGCTGTCTAACTCACTGAATTACCTGGGAATGGATGGTGATAATGTCTAAGTAGTCTCTTGTGTGGAAATTACTCAGCAGTGGGTTGACTCCTGGTTTATTCTGTGTCTCTTTCCTGGATCTGCTTTCCTGGGTCTGCTTTCAATTTATGAAGAGTGAAGTATGTGCTGTGATTCTGATTCTCTGTTTTCCAAAGACTTCGTAACTTGTGACTTTGTTCTATCCACTTACATATAGGTCATAGGCAAAACAAAATAATATCATGACAGCTGGTTGTATAGGCTCTTTAGCAATCCCCAAAGAAAGTAAAGACAAAGAAATCTGTTCTTAGGCTTTGTCTGAGATCCTTAGCAACAAATTAACTGAGGTATACTGTCTATTTGCAATGAGAAAGAAAGCAGCTCAAGAGAGAAAGTGTTCTCAGGAGAGAAAGGGAAAAATCGGAGATACTGAGATAACAACATGATAATTTGAGGTGAAGAGTCTTGATAGGTAGATTTTGAACTGTTTGCCTTTTACTCTGGTGATAAAGTGCAAGCAAGGAAGAGAGAGGGGGTTTTCTAAAGGCATTTATAAGGCACATTGCCTTTACCTATCCTTGTAGTGAATTTTGGGAAATGATAGAAGGGATTGATGAGTTGCAGAAATTGATGAGGAAGAAGACAGATGCTCATAAAATTGGGAAACATAATGTCATTTCAGTGAGACTAGAATTCCAGTAATACTGATAATTTTAAGAGAGCAGGTGAAAATTAAGTGTAGACTATAATAGTAAAATTTGATTGTAGAAGTAAAGAGAAATATGATTTAACTGTGCTCACTCCCTTCTTGGCCTCTTCTGAGGAAGAGTTGAAGCTTCCCAAAAGCTACAAGTTTTAAATTTACAGGTGAATCCTTGGGCTTCCTAAGCTAGTCTCTTCTTCACCCAGGCATGCATGCCTTGCCTGAGTGACTCTCCCTCTACATGACATGAGGACCATTTGCTTTAGCAGAATGAAAGCTAACACTTGCTAAGAAAGCCAAAATCAAACCATGGCTACTGTAGGGTGGTGTGTGCATGAGGCCACGTTGCAGCCAAAAACCCGAACATCGAGTAAAACAGCTTTCCCAGATGTCTGGTTTGTATCCAGATTAGTATCTAGTCTAATGCTGCCATGTCAGCAGAAGAAACAGAATCCTACAGTGTATGAAATCAGAACATATGCACAGTTTTAGAACATAGAGTTAAAATGCTGTGACATTAAAAGTTTTGCATTAAGGTAATTTGTATCAGAGAATACATGATATAAAATCTTAGAAGAGGTTGGAGTGATTTGGTATGTACAATTACAAAAATGACATACCTAATACTAATATTTATATGTGGCTCTTCTGAACCTCATTCTTTCCTTTGATTTATACTTTATGAACAGTATCCTTCATTAGTAGACTAACAAACAAATGTATTTCTTCACTTAGTAGTTAAAGATAACCAACTGTTCTGTCTCAGTATTTGATTTTTGATGAAATATGTCCTAATTGTATTTTTACATCAGTATCTCTAACATATAATGCTTATAAATTCATTTAAAAATGATTCTTAGGAGAGGTGACAGAGTAATTTAGATAAGTTATATAATCAAGAGTCATTTAAGGATTTTTTTAAAATAGAAAAATGAACTATTTCTATTAGACTTGTAATCAACTCTGGACTCATTTTATAATTTACTCATAGCCATTGTCTAAATTCCATGTTTGTGATAAAGAATTAGAAATAATGATAAGGAGGAAATAAAAATAATCTCTCAGAAGGCTGAGGCAGGAAGATCACTGAGTTTGAGGCTAGCCTGGCCTAAGCAGTGAGTTTAAACTTAGCCTGAAATATACATGAGAGCCTGACACAAGGAAAGGAGAAAAACAACACAGTAACTGTCTTAAATTCTCCTCACTTTGGTCGACACTTGAATAGTGTTATCTTTCAAACTTTTATAACATCCTATAAACAAACATTTTCTGTATAAATTAGGAAAACACTGTACATGTTTAAACTTGTCACTTAAGAAAATTGTGAGCTTGTCTTCATGTTATCAATAGTTGCACATCATCAGTAGATAAAAATATTTCTAGCTAAATCCTTGTGCTTAATCAAGTATATTTATTAAACAACTTCTTTGAGGTAAAATTGATCATAAACCTGACATTGCTTAATGCTGGGTGATTTTGATCTTATTTTTCAAAATAGTTATACCCTTATATATAGTTATACCCAATATATTATCATTAGTAATTATGTTACAATTAATTACCATTATTTTAAAATTTAATTAACTGCAAAACTGCACCCATTTATTCCCTGCACAAAGAAGACACAAGGAACATTCTTTTTATTATCTCCTACTTGATTGGTGGGAAGGTCTCTTGTTTGTATCCATAAAAACAAAATTTCCAGGTTTTAGGAGATGACGTTTTTCCCTCTACAGCATTGTTTTTCTCTGTTAGGGTGCTTTCAGCTGTAAGTAACACACAATAGATTTTAAAATAGCTTTAAAAATTTATTACCTCAAATAAGAAATCAGATGAGAGGACTTCTCTAGGAGTGGGTAATTATTAACTCAGTGACTTGCTGGAAGGCTTCATGGAAAAGCAGTCAGTTCTTCACAAGGAACACATACAGACCAAAAAAAAAAAAAAAGCCTGGGGCATTTTAACGCTGTATCATTTTTTAACAACATGGAGATTTTTCCTAGAAAATTTGCCCCTCCTGACTTTCTTTCATATTTTATTGGCTAAAATTGATTCATATGTCAATGCCTGGTTTAATTACTGATGAGTGTCCACAAAAACCATGATGACTGGCTGGGGACAGGGTGAGTTACTATTGATGGATGTTATCATCAGGAGAAAGGAGACACATGAGCAATCTGTTTTTAAGAAGAAAAGAATGCGAAGGTGGATAAAAAGTAGGCACTCAGTAGTCTCTTGTCTCTGAAGTGGTTGCTATATTCCCATTAGCAGGATGTGAGTCCTTAGTTGTCCAGAATTTTTTTTCTAGTGTAATGAACAGGAAATAGTATGCTTTGCTATGTGCTTTAGTGTTTTTATGCTTTTATTGGGTTGAACACTTTTTCAGATATACATAGGTCCTCAGGATTTTCTCAACTTCAAAATGCCTTTTGTATGTTCTTTCCCTTGTATTCTAAATTATCTGCATTTTTCTTCGTAGCAAGGTTTTATATAATCTGGATGATACTTATTTGTGTTGGAAGTATCTTCTGTCAGTGTATATATTTTTACTTTTATTAAAAGAGTTTTTATAACTCAAAGTATGGAGCTTTTTAAATTTATTCAATAATATTTTATTTGAACCAAATATCCAGGATCTTTGGTTGTGAGGCAGGTGCTGGAACCACTGAGCTAAATCCTCAGACTAATAAGATAATTTTTTTATAATACGTTTCTATAGATGCTATTCTAAAATATTTTTTCTTTTCAATTTTTTTATTGAATTCTTTATTGGTACAATTTATATATATCTCAAAATCACATATAACATTGGGAAATTTGTACCAGTATATGCCACAAGTCAATTCTCATTTTTACCCATATCCCTACCCACTCCCCCCTCCTCCCCCCTTTATACATGCTCTTTTATTTTCTTTCTGTATCATATTTATTCCTTCCCCTCATCACATTCCCACACCGTTTCCTATAGAAATATTCCACTCTATAAAAGCTGTCCTACTTTCTAGAACTCATTTACATCTACAGGTGTTCATGCCAAAGAGAAGATCCGGAAATTGTCTATCTGTGATCTATTGATTTCACTTATTAGTATATCCTCCAGATGTCTCCATTTGCACCTAAATGGATCGATCTTGTCATTCTTTATGGCAGAGTAATCTTTTCGATTTTTAAGTCGGTATTAGCCTTTGAATGCTACAAACCAGCCATTTGTAAAGTAAACATATCATAGAATTTAGGATCTATAAGGTAATAAATATTTTATAGTGATATTAAGATATATATCTTTTTGTTTTTTTAATTCTATATTGCTACAATTTATATACATCTCACAATCACACAGAACATCGAGGAATTTGTACCAATATATGACACAAGTTAATGCTCATTTTTACCCATATCCCTACACACCCACACTTCCCCACCCCCTATATACATGCTCTTTTTTTTTCTTTCAGAATCATATTTATTCCTTCCCCTCATTACATTCCCACACCAAATTTGCTTTGGAAAGTTCCCATTCCTCAAAAACTGTCATACTTTCTAGAGCTCATTTGCCTCTACAGGTGTTCATATTAAAGAAAAGATGCAGTATTTGCCTATCTGTGATGTATTTACTTCACTTATTAGTGTGCCCTAGAGGTGTATCCATTTGGACATAAATGAATCCATCTTGTCATTCCTTATGGCAGAATAATACTCCATTTTATTAAAAAAACACATCGTCTTTATACACTCTCTAGTTGATGTACGTTTGGGTTGTATTCAAGATTGAGCTATCACGAACTGAGATGCTATGAAGAGTGGTGTACATCTGTCCTTACAATGTGATTTTTAAAATTCTTTTGCGTATATTCCTAGCAGGGGATTAGCAGGGTCAAATGGGACACCTAGTCCTAGTTTTCTGAGAAATATCCACACAGATCTTCACAATGGTTGCACAAGTCTACAATCCCACCAAGAGTGGAGAAGGATTCCTTTCTCCCCACAGCCATGCCAGCATTTATTGTTGGTTGATTTTGTAATTGCAGCCATTCTTGGTGGAGTGAGATGAAATCTCAGTGTTGTTTTCATTTGCATCTCTCGAATGACCAGTGATGTTGAGCATTTCTTCATGTGCTTCTTAGCTGCTTTGACTTCTGCCTCTGAGAAGTGTCTGTTCATTTCAGATGCCCATTTTTGAATTGGGTCTTTGAACTTAGGGAGGCTGATCTGTTTAAGTTCTTATAGCCCTTTGTCTGAGAAACAGCTAGTAAAGATTTTTTCCAATGTTGTTGGTTGTCTTTTAGCAGTGCCAGTGACTTCTTTGGCTGTGCAGAAGCTTTTCAGTAGGATGAGATCCCATTTGTTGATTCTTTCTGCTAGTTCTTGTGCTATAGAGGTTTTATTCATAAAATCTCTGCCTAAGCCAATTTCTCCAAGAGTTTTGCCTAGGCTGTTTTCCAACAGGCTTATTGTTTCTTAATGTTTAAGTCTCATATCCACTGTGAATTTAGTTTTGTGCATGGTGAAAGAGAGAGGTCTAGCTTTAGTTTTTGCCAGGTTACAACCCAGTTTTTCCGGCATCATTTGTTAAACAGGCTGTTTTTCCTCCATAGAGGGTGTTTGGCTCCTTTGTCAAAGATAAGGTGGCTGAGTGTATCCGGGGTTGTTTCTGGATCTTCTAATTTATTCCACTGGTCCTCAGGTCTGTTACATTGCCAGTACTATGCAGTTTTTATCACAGTGGCTTTATAGTAGAGTTTTAAATTGGGGATTGTAACACCCCCTGCCATGTTGTGGTTGCTTAGAACTGCTTTTGCTATTCTAGGTTTCTTGTGGTTCCAGATCAATTTTTGTATTATTTTCTTTAGCTCTGTGAAGTATAACGTTGAAATTTCAATTGGAATTGCATTGAATCTGTATAGTAGTTGTGGGAGTACAGCCATTTGGACGATGTTGGTTCTCCCTACCCAGGAACAAGGGATATCTTTCCATTTTCTGATCTCCTTTTCTATCTCATTTTTCAGAGTCCTATAGTTTTTAGAGTAGAGGTCTTTCACTTCCTTTGTTAGGTTGATTCCTAGATATTTCATTTTTCTGGGTGCTATTGTGAAAAGGATTGCCTCCCCAATTTCTCTTTCAGTGAGTCTGTTGTTTGTGTTGACAAAGGCTATTGATTTTTGAGCATTGACCTTGTATCCAGCAACACTACTAAATTTGCTAACTAAGTCTAGCAGTCTTTTGGTTGAGTTTTTAGGATCCTCCAGATAGAGTATCATATCATCAGCAAATAATGATAGTTTAAATTCTTCCTTTCCTGTCTTTATTCCTTTTATATCTTTGTCCTGCCTGATCACTATGGCTAATGTTGGCACTATATTAAACAAGAGTGGTGACAAAGGCATCCTTGTTTCGTTCTTATTCCTAGTGTAAAAGTTTTCAGTTTTTGCCCATTGAGTATGATGCTGCCTGTTGCTTTCTCATAAATAGCTTGTATTAAATTGAGATAAAGTCCATCAATTCTGATTCTCTGTAGGGTTTTGATCATAAATGGATGTTGGATTTTGTCAAATGCTTTTTCTGTGTCTATTGAGATAATCATGTGGTTTTTGTCCTTGAGTCTGTTAATATAGTGTATTACATTGATTGATTTACTTATGTTGAACCAGCCTTGCCTCCCTGGGATAAATCCAACTTGATCAGTCTGTGTGATTTTCTTCATAACTCTCTATATTGTGTTTGCCAGTATTTTATTAAGGATTTTTGCATCAGTGTTCATTAGAGAGATTGGCCTGTAGTTTTCTTTTTTGGTGGGATCTTTCCCTGCCTTTGGAATCAAGGTGATGGTTGTTTCAAGGAATGATTTGGGGAGTATTGCTTCCCTTGAGATTTCATTAAAGAGATTGAGAAGTACTGGTATTAACTCTTCTTTAAAAGTTTTGTAGAATTCAGCAGTGAAGCTGTAAGGTCCGGGGCTTTTCTTTGTTGGTAGGTTTTTTTTAATTACATTTTCAATTTCCAGATTGTTATCAGATTGTTTAACATTTTTATATCCTCTTCATTCAACTTTGGAAATTCATATGTGTCTGGGAATCTATCCATTTCTTCTAGATTTTCCATCTTCTTGGAGTATAGATTTTCAAAGTACGTGTTTATGATCCTTTGGACTTCTTCTGGATCTGTGCTGATTTCCCAATTTTCATTCCTTATAGCATGGATTTGAGCCTTTTCCTTCCTTTGTTTGATAAGGTTGGCTAAGGGTCTGTCGATTTAATTATCCTTTCAAAGAACCAACTCTTTGATTCATTGATTCTTGTATTGTTCTCTTTGTCTCCATTGCATTAATTAGTGCTCTGATCCGTATAATTTCCTCTCTAGTATGTGCTTTGGGTTTGTTTTGCTCCTCTTTTTGTTTTCTAGTTGTCTGAGGTTCACCATTAGATTATTTCAGTTTGCTCTATTTTCTGAGTGTAGGTATTCACTGCTATGAATTTCCCTCGTAGAACTGCTTTCATTGTGTCCCATAAATTCCTGTATGTTGTGCTGGAGTTGTCATTTAGTTGTAGAATTTGTTTAATTTCTTCTTTAATTTCTTTTGTGGCCCATTGGTTGGTCAATAGAGTGTTGTTCAATTTCCATGTGCTTGTGAGGATCTTGGAATTTCTTTTGCTATTCAGCTCCAGTTTCAAGACACTATGGTCTGATAGTATGCAGGGGATAACCTCGATTCCTTTGCATTTACTTAATTAAGCTTGTTCTTTGGACTAGAATGTGATCTACTTTGGAGAATGATCCACGAGCAGTTGAGAAGAATTTATGTTCTCACTTTGTAGGGTGAAAAATTCTGTAGGTATCTAATAAGTCCATTTGCTCAAAAGTTTGATTTAGCTCAAGTATTTCCTTACTGATTCTTTGTCCAATTGATCTGTCAATTTGTGAGAGTGGAGTATTAAAGTCCCCTACTACTATTGTATTCATGGTTAACTGGCTTTTCATGTCCAGTAATATTTGTTTTATATAGTTGGGTGCATTAGAGCTTGGTGCATAGATATTTATGACTGTTATTTCTCTCTCCTGGATTGCTTCCTGTACAAGAATATAGTGACCTTCTTTATCCCTTTTAATCAGTTTGGGTTTGAATTCTATTTTATCTGCAAACAAGATAGCCACTCCTGCTTTTTTGCAGTGTCCTGTGGCATGGAGGATTGTTTTCCAACCTTTTATTTTCAGTCTATGGGTTTCCTTCTGAATTAGTTATGTTTCCTGTATGTAGCAGTAAGTAGGATCTTGCTTCTTGAACCAATCTGGCAGTCTGTGTCTTTTAATTGGCCCATTGAGTCCATTGATATTAATGGTTATGACTGATATGGACATATTCAGAGCTGCCATGTTTCCCTGTTCTTTGTTCTTTTCTTCCTTGCTTTTCCCCTTTTCTATTTATTTTCTCTTTTGGCCCAATGAATTCACTCTCCTGGATCTCGTGGGTATGGAATTTTCTGTGTTTTTTTTTCCAAGATGTTCTTTAGAATCTTTTGGAGTGCAGGTTTCATATTTGTGAAGTTTTTCAGGTGTTCTTTATCATGGAAGTTTCTAATTATCCCATCTATTCTGAAAGATAGTTTTGCAGGATACAACAGTCTAGGTTGGAGGTTGTTTTCCTGCAATGCTTGAAATACTTCCCTC
Source organism: Thryonomys swinderianus (assembly GCA_004025085.1). Taxonomy (NCBI): domain Eukaryota; kingdom Metazoa; phylum Chordata; class Mammalia; order Rodentia; family Thryonomyidae; genus Thryonomys; species Thryonomys swinderianus. The sequence goes on from PVIC010010769.1 coordinate 35,343, forward strand.
CATGCTCTCCTTGAGTTGAATGTTTGTGTTGAGAAGTCTGCTGTGATCCTAATGGGCTTCCCTTTGTAGGTGATTTTCTTCCTTTCTCTCTCTTCTTTCAGTATTTCCTTCTTTTGTTGTGTATCTGCCACCTTGATAATTATATGACAAGGTGTAGATATTTTTATGTCATGGTGTTTTGGAGTCCTAAAGGCCACATTTATCTGTATGTCCATTTCTTTTCTTGTGAAGTTTTCTGTTGTTTTCTCTGACAACATTTTTTTTTAATGTCTTTTATACCGTCTCCTTGTTCCTCCACTGAGGAAGGAGGAGAAAATATTATTTTTCTTTGAGTCATCTAGGAGTTGTTGGATTGGTTTCTCATGGTCCCTTGCTCTTTTCCATAGGTTATATCTTTCCTGCTCATTGGCTGCTATGCTGTCCTCTAGGTCTAAGATTCAGTTCTCTGCTTCATTCATCCTACTACGCAGGCTTTCATTCTCTTTCATTATTCCCTGAAGCTCCAGTTGAAGCTGTTTAAAAAGTTCCATTGCTTTTGCTATTTTGGATTCTATCATCTCACTGATCTCTTCTTTAATGATGTTTTTACTCTGGACAGTATCTCTGTTTTGATCTCAGTGATGAGTTCTGATTTCCATTTTACTAGATCTGCTTTAGTTACCACCTCCAAGAGTCCTGGTGTTTGAGTTTCAGTTTGCCCTATTTCCCTTTTCTCTGAATTTCCCTGTGGTGGTCATCTTTGTTTCTGGTTTTCGTATATTTTCTCATTTCTACTCTTTTATTGTTACTAATGGTATTTGTTTGATTCTTTGCCTGATGACAGGGAAATGTTTGTTGTAGTCCTCTTTCTTTTATTATCTGGGGCCCTTTGGATGTGGCACCTTCCTGGGTTGTCCTCCTTGAATCTGTAATGACCTTTGAGGTTTCTCAGTTCTAACATATCATGGAAATATTTGAACAGAACAATCACATCATCTTTGTTACCATAATACAATCAGCACCAATATCAGCATTAAACACAGTAAATAAAATGAAAAGTTTTATTAATATCTATTTTGAAGACTTTGAGCTCATGAGTTACCTCTATGTCCATATGCCATAATTTAGAATTGATCAGTAATATGTATACAACATGTAGATCCTAAATGTACCCCCAGAACCCTTTGAGGATAAAAGGGCACTGGGGCATCAGGGAGGTAGAGAAACAGAAGGAGAGTGAAATTGGGCTAGCAGATTTATGAAGATCACTTAAACCCGAGAACCTCATATGTGCTAGCTGATAACAGAGGATAAAAGGGCATATATAAAACTGTACCAACTGTGTGCTGTAAGACCATTGGAGACTTTGCTCACCTTCTTATGATAGTATAGAAGAAATAGGGCAGCCTAAGAGTCTTTTACTTCTGGGTATTGCTTCTGACAGGGAGATAGGAGAGGGTGTGGGGACAAGAGGTGAATAGAGGGACCTAGGTGCAGATGGCAAAATAGAAGCTATATTCCCTTTTTAAATTTTTTAAATTTTTATATCTTGCCTGATCTCTCAGCATGGCTCTGGTGTGGATGGATGCAGGAAATGGCTCCAGCTCCTCTAGGGCCTGGGTCCTCACAATGCAGCTCTGGGGTGGGGTGGGGGCCTTCAGGTGGGCCTCAATCCTCCAGGGTGGGGATGGCACCCAGGTTATACCTGAATCATCCTTGCACTCCAGGGTGGTGCAGGCTAGTCTGCAGGCCTCAGCCCTCTGCGGCAGGAACCGGATGGCACCCGGTTCCATTCCAGTGTCGTCTGCCGATTTCTGTAGTTTTTAAGAGCCACAGAATTCTACTGAAACCTAGCCATTCTTTGTAGAAGCTGAACTGAAGATCATCTGGTGGACCAGGGTCTTCAGAATCTGAGCTATTGGAGCCTTGAAGGTCTCTTTTTCTTTTTGTTTTTATTCTCTCACACATGTAGAATTTTTCAGTCTACATGTTATATATTCTTACAGCACACTAAATGCCAAAGCAGAAATGGGAAGTTAGTTATCTAGAGTTAAGTTAGCCATTAAAATGACCACAGAAATAGAGAGTAAGACCACTATTCTGAATAAATGACCCATTTGTTTTGAAAACTATAGTTTCCTCATAATATATAATTTATAGACATGCATTGGGTTTATTATATTTAAATGAATATATAAATATTTTAAAAATCTCTCAGTTTGAATTTGTAACATAATAATCATAGAGAAATTAAAAAGGTCTTTGAAGCCTGAGTAATTTTTTTTTTTTTTTTGAGACAGGGTCTCGCTTTGTAGTTTAGTCTGGGCCTCAGCTCACTATGTAGCTCATGGAAGCCTCAAACTCAGCAATCCTTCTGTCTCTGCCTCCTGAGTGGTGAGATTACAGGCATGAGCCATCACTCCAGGCACTGTGGTATGTGGTATTGATGGCTAGTGGGCGTGAGTCACCATGCCCAGCATTGTATGTGGTTATGGGGATCAAATTCAGGGCCTTGCGCTTGCAAGGCAGGTGCCAGAACCACTGAACTAAATCTCCGGCCCAAGCCTCAATAATTTTTAAGAATATAAAGAGATTATGAAGGAAAAAAAGTTGAAAACTGCTACTCTATGTGAATAATTTTTAATTTACAGGTTTTTTATTTAAAATTGTGTTAAAAGCATAGGATATTTGTTTTGTTCTTTAGAAAATATGTTTCTAACATGTTGGAACATGTTTGTTTCCATACACATTCATATAGGAGTGATATAGAGGGCTGGAGATTTAGCTCAGTGGTTCCGATGCCTGCCTCACAAGCTCAGGGTCCTGAGTTCGATCCTGGTAACTACATACAATGCTGGGCATGGTGACTCACACCAACCAGCAATCATACTTTTTGTTACTCATCTATTTCAGTCACCCATTGACCCAGGATTATAAAATAACAAAAATAGCTAAATTATCGTGTCACATGGACAGATTTAGATCCCCAAATGGAACCTCAGTAGGTGAAGCTATACCTCAATCTCTCTACCTCAGCTTCCCTGAGTTTAGAAAAAAAAAATCTAAATTTTAGTGTGGTCAATTAGGTTAACTGTACATGACTGGCCTAAGAATGCTGAAACATAGTCAATACTCAATAAAAATTGCTGCTATTATATTAGTGAATCATTTTTTAATGTCAACTATGTTCCCATATATAAGATCAATTATGGTATCTATACATGTAGTTAATAAAAATAAACTAAAACATAACACTTATGACCTAACAAATAACAAAATAATATCTTGAATTTAAAATAGGACAGAATGAAGCATGAGCCTTTGATTGGGAGGATAAATTGTATCTTTCTAGAAATAGATATCAAAACCTCAACATTTCATCAATTTTTTAACTCAGTGGTTTCTGCTCTAGGAAACAACCCTAAGGGAATTTTGAGAAAGATCTTCACTGCTGAATTATTTGTAAGATGAAAGACAATAAAAACAACCAGATATCCATTAATAAATTGTAAATTATCTTTTTGAAGATATCCATTTGCTATCATTTATGGGTTCAGTGATGTTTTTGAGTAACTCAAATGTCTTGATTATATAATTGTGAACAAATGAGGATATAAATTATATGTATTATGATTTCAATGGTATTAAAACAAAATCGTAGTAGTAAAAAAGAAAAAAATATTAAAATAGTTATCTACTATTATTAGGAGTTTTTATTTATATTCAGCTTTTCAACTTTATATAATAAATATATATTTTCAATATTAAAATTGTGTGTAAAATATTTTTGGTAAAGACTATTATTTTATTCTGTTCCTGAGAAGAGCAGCAGTAGGAGTGGCCCTATTGTGAAGGTGAAAACCCTGATCAGTGTGGAGAGCGAGGGTTGCACTTGGTTGTAGGTCTTTTCACATAAGAAGAGAGGAATGTGGCTGAATAGGGCCTGACAGCAGGTATCAACTCGTCAAGAACAGCTATAAGAGCCAGCTTTAGTGCTGTGTAATCCTGGCCATTGGTTTTGTGGCTAAATCTTCTAATTCATAGCCCAATTTTGGTACTTTCTAGTTTAAATAATTTGTGATTAATTAGAATGCACAATACTCTCTGTACCATAGATTTATTCTGAGGTTAGACTGAGTAATTACATTTAAAATTCTTTTAAAAGAAAAAAAAAGTCTTACTACGCAGTTCAGAATGACCTTGAACTCACTGTGTAGCCCAAACGGGCTTCAAACTCAAAGCAATGTTCCTAACTTAGCCCCCTGGAGTGCCAAGATTATAAGTGTGTGCCACTCTGCCCAGTATATATTAAAAATTATCACACTGTCGCTGCATAACTTGAATCAGATATGCCCTGTTCATAAAGATGTCCAGCCTACTTCTTTGAAATATTCAACTTCTCTTTCATTTTTAGTAGTTCTCACTATTAACATTAGTGTTACCTATTGCCTCTTAACAAGACACCTCAAAGTTAGTTCTTCAAAATAACAATAATAACTTTTTTTCTGGCAAATTTCAACAGTTATAACTTACTTCTGCTCTATAGCATATCGATAGGGTGGCTTGCCAGGGTTAGGAGTATGTACTTTCAAGATGCCCTCCTCATGCAGCTACTAAATTGGTCCTTGCTTCTGTGGATACTCCTTTCCTTTGCCAAGTAGCTCTCATCATGAGCTGCTTTGGTGTGCCTCTTACATGATGACTGTGGTCCAAGCATGAACACTTCACAATGATAGGCAAAGGTGTATAATGCTTTATAACCTGTCTTCAGTCGTGATTTAATGTTTCTTCCCTCACCAGTCCCTCCAAGTTTAAAAGGGAGGAACACAGACAACTACCTTTTCACAGGAGAGGTGTCAAAGTAACATTGCAAGACATGCATGAAGGATGGGAAATATTATTGCAACCATGTTTGAGATATACAGCCTGCCATAATATTAGAATATTGGCCCATAGATAAAATAATATTCCTGACATTCTCATCCATCAACTGTAGCAATCTCAACTTTTATATTAGAACCATCCTAGTACTTTTTACAAAATGCAGATTATGGTGACTTCTTTTCAATATCTTCTTTTTGTAAGTGTTGAGCACACTAGTATTACAAGGAATAATGAAAGGAACAGCAGCTTTTACAATGTATCTAGATACTCTGTTCTATGAATATAAGATTTTTATATGGGATTTCTTAAATCAGAGTTGAGGATCTGTGACACTGCTTTCTTAGTTTGGTCATATTTCCAGTGGCTGTGACCTCTAGATTGAAAGAAAGAAAAATGATTCTTTTCATAAGCGTTGCTATGTTAAAATAAAGGTTTTAGTTTTAGTTGCCAAATACAGCCTATAAAACTCTGAAATGTGGTTCTAACATCTTATCTTTAGAACCGGGAGGGGGGTGATGAAAATGATACATTGTTGCTGCCTTTTCGTGTTAATGAATTGGGACAGAGAACAATTTTATAATATTCAACTTATCTTTGCAGCTGTAATTTATTTCTTTCCTTTATTTTCTTCAGAGTGAAAATTACTCACTTTACAAAGCAAAGACAGTTTCAGGTTTTGAGGGAAAACCAGAATGAAATATAGAAATAAAGGACTCATTTCAAAGAACAGTGTAGCAATTTAATTATATGTGGATGTGGTATACAATACGATGCCCAGTACTTAGTGGTAGTCCACATGTCACTGAGCTGAAGGAGTTAATGCAACTTCTCAAGGAGATCATCTTCTGCTGGGGACATTTTCCAAAATAGTAGAGTTTTGGCTCAGTGTAATTTGTAGTTTTTGAGCAAATACTATGTTTTGAAGTCCTAGAGTAACACAGTAATGATGTTTACTCCTTTAATTCTCTTAGGACCTTTATGAAGGTGGATAATAATCACATGATCCCTCCTTTACTGACAGGAATAAAGTAGTTAATAAGTTTTCCCCAGGTGTAACAGCACTGCACTCAAGCTTCATTCCCAGACCATATGGTTTCCGCCGCTCGTCTTTATTGGTTTGATAATGAATTATTTTTTAAACTGTGGTGCTTGAAAATGTTGTATTAGACAATTTCAAAAATATCTAGATTGGAGAATGTAAGTATCTCTCTCTCCATATATATATATATATATATATACACTTTTGTGTTCATTGCAATCTGGGAAATGACCTGTAGTGTTACTTGTAGTAAGAACTTGGATAAGTCACTTCATCTCTCCTGAGAGAGAAGTTCCCTGACAGTGACAAGGTGTTGTTACAAGTAGCAAATGAATTAGCATGGTTATAAAATTCTGTTACAGCCATAAAGGCTTCATTAACTGTTAATTCCTGCTGTGATTAGGCGTCTTTTCTTTCAGAAAGGCACTTCGGAACACCTATCTTAGAAAATCACTGGGCTGTTTGTCTTTCTATTTTTCACAATATCATCAGGTGTCACAAGCATGTCAAATGTCCAGCATGGCATATGGCCATATAAGTAGATTCTAGTCATTATTATCTCATTTCTAGAAGAAGTTTTGTGGTTGAGGAAATAATAAAAAGGAACCATCTCCTTTTGTTATTGATTGGCACAGAGTGCCAAAGCTAAGAGTTGGAAAACAGATGTTTTTCTGACTATTTCTTGATATGACAGGCTATAGACGCTGGAGAGATGGGAAGTCCAATTCCTCTTTTCAGTTCCCTAATTTTAGTTTTCAGTTAAAATAATTCCTCTCATGTATACTATTTCCTTATATTCCAAGTCTCATAAATTCATGGGGGCTCACTGAGGACTCATGTTAAGGTTTGATGACGGTATACAATCATTGTCTTCAAGAAGGAAAAGTATTGCCAGTTCAAATTATTCTGTAGGGCTGGAATTTAGCTCAAGTGGTATCATGCCTACGTTGGAAGCAGAAGGGCCTGAGTTCGATCCCTGATACCACACACACAAAATAAATAAATAAAATAAAAAATAAAGAAGTATGAAATCTTCTATAAACTAAATTATTCTGTAAAGTTTTTGAGATAATTTTTGTTTCTTTTTTTATGCTTGTCAAACCTTTTGTCGTTTGATTTGGTCATTTGTTTTCTTAAATTTATTCTTATTAAGTATATCTTTTTTATTGAATTCTTTATTGGTACAATTTATATACATCTCAAAATCACATATAACATTGGGAAATTTGTACCAGTATATGCCACAAGTTAATTCTCATTTTTCCTCATATCCCTACCCACTCCCCCCTCCTCCCCGCTTTATACATGCTCTTTTATTTTCTTTCTGTATCATATTTATTCCTTCCCCTCATCACATTCCCACACCAAGTTTCCTATAGAAATATTCCACTCTATAAAAGCTGTCCTACTTTCTAGAACTCATTTGCATCTACAGGTGTTCATGCCAAAGAGAAGATCCGGAAATTGTCTATCTGTGATCTATTGATTTCACTTAT
>PVIC010010770.1:0-42745 GCA_004025085.1 Thryonomys swinderianus
AAAAAAAAAAAAAAAAAAAAAAAAAAAAAAAAAAAAAAAAAAAAAAAAAAAAAAACTAGAAGACAATTCAGAAAATTAATTGAATTAAAGAACATTTTGGAAAAACAGTGTTGTTACTTATCGATCTCTTCTTCTTCCTTAATCTTCTTCTCTACTCACAGCCATTTGTTGTGTATCCACTGTGAGCCAATCATATTACTCTACCCCGGACCACAGGTTGGCACTAGACATGGAACTTGTAACCATGTGTGTTTCAGTAGTAGCCATCTAAACTATTTAGTAGTCGCTCAACATTCCTGCACTTCCTCTGGGACTAAAAGTGGGAAGGGAAAATGGAGAGTTGTTGATCACAGAGCATAAACTTTGAGTTAAGCAAGATAAATTCGCTCTAGAGACCATCTTTACAACATAATAGCTGGAGCCAACAGTGATGTGCTATACATATAAGAGCTTGTGAAGAAGGCAAATCTCATGTTATGTTCTTACCACGGTAACATTTATAAAAAAATTAAGTGTTTAAGTCCTCACATTTGCAGGATTCAACTCATGAAGCACATTTCCAGTCATTAAAATGTTGTTTTTCGTTGCAGCCACTTAGCACAAGATTAATTCTATTGTAAAGCATAACAGATTCAACACTTCCAGTTCCCAGTTTAGATTGCTAGACCAGCAGTCCAGTCTAAACTTACATTTAAATAATACAGTCCACTGAATTGATTTAATGAAAGCCATCAGTTTTTCTTATTCTTAAATTCTTCAGTGTGTGTGCTTATGTTTATCGGAATATTCTAAAGTTATCTCGATTCACTTTATTTCAACTATAATGTTGCAACTATCTGAAAATAAAACAAAGTGGTTTAACACGGTTTAAAAATAGGTAACAGTGCTATGTTCTCACACATCAGTATGAAAAAATAACTTCACATCTATTACTTTGTATTTCTCAGATTTACCAAATACAAATGTTTTGACCCAAAACTGAGAGTATTTGTAAATTTGAATGGATGGATTATACATATCCAAATTTATATTTGTATAATATACATCTGTCATTAATTTTGCACCTATTGAATCTCTACCTCTTCAATTTGATTGGTATCAATAAATGATATGAGACTTTTCCAGATACCATTACATAGTAGTAATATTATCAACATGTGTCTTACTCAAAAACTGTTATTTCAATACTTATTCAAAAATAATGTGGAATTTTTAGACTTTACAGTCTGAAGTAAAATTGTAAGACTCTAAAGAAACTGTTTCCAAAGCTAAAATTATGTGAATGTAGTTCAGTGAGAAGACGCAAAAACTGAATATTCATCTGTTTCTGAAATCACCACAATATACCTTAAAGCAAGAGTAAATGTGAACTGCTTCTTCTGATATGCTGATACAACATAGATTCAAATTGCAAAGGAAGCTTTTTAAAATAGGATGTGTGTGCTTCTACAAAAAGAACCTAAGTCAAATTGACAAAGCAGTAAAGCACACAAAGTCTATCGAGAGAGGAATCCTGTGAATGATTCTCTTTTTATGAATGAGGAAGATTTAAATAATTTTGCTGGTTTCCACACACCACACAGACACACACAGTATGTATCGGTATATAGAATAGTCACTGGTGAAAAAGTTACAGTGAGAAGTGTCATTGATAAAATAAGTATTGATTCCAAATAGTGATTATGTTGATATACCCTGGGAAATTGGCAAACAGTGAATTACCTGAATCAGGTGGAGGTGACGTATGACAGGTAGTAGTCATGGCAGGAAGAACTAGGACAATGAAATGGGGATTATTATATGTAATCATATAGTGCTGCATTTGGACAAATCAGCTGTCCATGAGAGTGATGTGAATGACACTAATAAACTCAGAAAAAGGGATTTCAGCAGATAAATTAGAAGCACATGCTTAACATGTGGCTTCGATACTTTGTCCTTGGTCATGAGATATTTCATTGGGTGAAGAAGAACATGTGAATTCTGGAGAAGCAGACTATGTCAGGTTTTTGACTGAATAGTAAGTGTAAGTGTGGCCACGTGTCCATCTCTTTGGAGGAGTCACCTGCCGAACTGACTCCATCCTGGAACTCATCCAGAAATGATGACACATGCTGCACTGATGTAGGCATTGGGGTGCAGGGGGTAGAGTTTTGTTTTTTTTTTAATTTGCTTTTTGATCCTAAACTAGAATTGGAGTGGCTACCACAGCTGGCATTGCATCCAGAGATCTACTCCACTGCACAGAACACCACTTTAGCTATGAAGTTGTGCTTCTGTAGAGGTGATGCTGGCAGGCTTTTTCTGAAACACTATGGAGTAAGGCTTCACGGGGACTTCAGGCTTCACGCCGCCAGCCAGCCAAGATGGACACCCACATAAATGGTTGCAGTTACCAGGAGGTTCCCAACACTGATGTCCTGTGTCTGGGGATTTAGCTCAGGTGGTACTGCACCTATCTTGGAAGCACAAAGGCTTGAGTTTGATCCCTGGTACCAAAAACAAAAACAAACACAATAATCCAAAACAGTGATGTCCTTTACTCTCTTTGGCCTTAGGTGCAGTGGCATAAGCTGGGCTCCTAAAGTGATGTCAGTGGTACTCCTCTGGGCTTCAGCAGTAGGCTATGGGACTAGAAATCTGGAAGGTTTTGTCTAAACTGCCAAAATCCCCACCCAGGAAAATAAGTGTGTGGTATTGACTAGGCAGAATAGAGCTGAACGACAGAGACTGGGCCCAGTAACCACAAAGCAGCACCCCCAGCCTGGCAGATTGGATTCTCATCTAGGCACAGTTTCATCACGCTGATTGTAGGCTTTGTTGCCATATCCTCTAGTGAGGGGGACGACTTGACTAAACCAGTTTTCTCTAGTATAAAGGCAAGGCTCATGGTATTTTTTTTTCCTGGCCATTAAAGAGTGAAGTGTGTTAGCTAGAGGCACTTGGAAATCCAGGCTGTGTTTATTTCTCAGGTTTATAAATAACTTAAAACTATGTAGGAGTTAATTAATTTGGCTCTACTCCACCTACAGTTTAGCTTCTTTTGAGAATAACTTGACCCTTCCCACACTCTGCATTTGTAATTGTAAAGAGAACTCCCAACAGAAGGGAGAAAACCTCACTCAGATTGTCTGAGTTTGACTCACTGAACAAGTTATCAGAATACTCCTTCTGTTAAGGACGAACACGTGCACTGCACTATTTTTGGCTGGAGTTATTTGTGAGCCTTTTTTTTTTTTTCCCCTCTCCTAAATGATTGACATCCTGAAGAGGAAGTTAACCTGTGACTTGGTGAGCAAGTAGGAGGAGCTGCTGAAAACACACAGGAGTTTGCTTTCTTCATCCAGACCTCTCCCTGCCTTAAAAATGTTTTAAGACCAAATTATGGCCTTTGGGAAAAATAGGTCAGTTTTCTTCCGAGTTTCCCTGTGACTAAATAAGAAGTTGCAGGCGTTTTCTCAGTTGTCAAAATCCCAAAGCTCAGGAACACTGAACACTAGGAATAAAACAAGACCACCCATCATGCTGACAGATCTGCCTGTAACTCCACTCAAAGGACCTGCCAGATGTTGGACTGCAGGGAAGCCCTGTGAACTGAATGGAACAGACAAAAATGAGTTGAGTCATTTGATGTCACAATGTAAATGCAGTGTGACATCACAGGAAGTAGTCATTCCAAATTCTCTGTTCCTCGCACCATCCGATCTCTCCAGCCACTCTGGTACATGCTATCAATGAATATCATGCACTCATGATACATGTCATCTCGCTAGCTGTGATAGAGACCTGTATGCATTTGGTGATTTCTTTTGTAATTTTTTGTTTGATGCTAGAATCTCACTAAGCTGCCAAGGCTGGCCATGAACTTGTGGTTACAAGCCATCCTCCTGCCTCAACCTTCTGAGTACTTGTGCTGAGCAACATTAACTTTGTTTTACAAATTTAATTCCTGGGAACCACTCATTTCATACATGTGGCTAAGCCTTATCCTAAGTAGCATAAAACATTAGTTGGGGATATTTACTAACAGTTACACAAGCAGTTTTACTGTACGACTTGAGAAACAATCAGCATGTTTTTGGTTATGAAATGCACTGAATTTGACTGCCTACCTTTGATGACTGAGTCGAGGATGGAGGGAAGCTTCCAGCCTTGGCCCTTCAATGCCCAAAACAACTCAAGCCAAAGACAGAGTTTTATTCCAAGTTCTCTTGACTGACTGGGAAAACAGCTATGATTTAGTGAGTACCTATTCTGTCCCAATGATTCCACATACAACAGTGTGACATTTAATTTAATTTAATTCTTATAACACTTCAGTAGGACAGCTGCTGTCTTGACCCCAAATTTACATATAGGGACATTTCATGCCCTATCAACTCAATAACTGTGATGTTGGTCAAGGCCACAATTAAAACCTAGGCTTTTAAAAGGCCAAACCCCGTCACAGAGCTTCAAATGAAGTTTAAGGGCTGGAAAATTGACATCATTGAAGTCTAGCTGAAGCCTTCATGTTTACGGGTTAATACATTTAGCACTTTGTGTAATATTGATTCCCCCTTTGTTAGAATCCTTAATTTCATAACCATCAAAAATTTCCTACCACAGGTGTTAGGACAGGGTTCAGTAACAATCACAAGGGCTTCACTAGGCTCTGATTGCCACCCACCTGTGCCTTTTAGTCTGTTACGTTTGGCTTTTACCCTGTATGTAAGCATCCTGAATTCCCTGGCTGGTAACTTGTTCAAATCAAATCACTCAGCCCTGTAAGTAAACTGAATGTTCCTCTATGTGTCTAGAAATGGAGACAACCATGCTTGGTGCACAGATTCATTTGCTGTTGTTGGAGTAACAAATAACCACAAATTCAGTGGCAACATTTTAAAAACAACATTTTATTGTCTTACATTTCTCCAGGCCAGAAACCCCCAAATCCTATGGTCAGCAGGGCCATAGTCCCTCTAGAGGCCCTAGTGAGAGGACAGTCTGGTTTTGAAAGACTCCAGGCTTTTCTTGGCACTTATTGGTTGTGTGAGCACCACTCTGATCTCAGCCTATCTTTATGTCTTCCCTTGTTGGATGTCTTTTCTATTGCCTGTCCCAAGTATCCTTCTGTCTTTCTTTTACAAGGAAACTTGCACATTGGATCTAGGGCCTTCTCACATACTCCATACTGATATTTCAGAGTCCTATTTATATCTGCAAAGGTCCCCCTCTCTAAGACTCAGGTGAGTCACCTGGACAATAGAAAGGAGATGTAATCTACTTTGGTTAGAGGATCTCAGGCGATAAGAAAAAGAAAAAAAAAACCCTAGGCTTTGAAGACAAAGAAGCATGATTTTTTTTTTTCCTGGCTTTGGTGATCACTAAACATGCAACTTGAGGCAAGACCTTGAACCTCTCTAAGCCTCCGTTTCCTCACCTGAAGAGTAGGGATAACAACTTTTAGGGAGGAATAAGGATTTAATAATAAAATGTTGAGAAAATATAGTCTGTGTGAATGCATACATACCATGTTGACCATTGCTGTTGTGAACTACAACTTCCGGAGCACCTAGGCCATGCCACACGTTCTTCCATGCATGGTGCAACAATGCAGAAATGGCCCACAGTCCACTTACACAAAGAAAAAAGCTGAATTTAGGAGGTAAAAGAGAAAATGATACTTGCAACACCACTTAACTTACAGCCACTGATTATAGCACTGCCATTATTTCCATGGGATGCATTAAAGTCATCTTCACACTTGGGAATTTAGACAGGATTGAAGAAACTGGGAGTGAGTTAAGTTTTAACTTTAAAGCAAACATTTTAACTTTGGTGAACATTTTGCTATCAAGACCACAGATCAAAGCTAATGTCTTTTCTTGTCAAATTTCACAGATTTTAAATACATCCTGGGGAAAAGCTAAGAAATGTAGAGGACTAACAAATGAACCCTTTTTAATTGCATTTCACTTCTCTGCCCGAATGTTCATGGAGTTTTGTTCTTATATTACTCGCAGATTCCAATTAGGATCATTAGAGTGACAAAACCAGCTTGACTGTTCATAAATATATTTCTTTCTGAAGAAATTAAAGTGTTGCTCCAGACATCAGAATAATACCATTTAGACCACTGAGAGAGCCTTGCGGAACAAAAATCCAGGACTCTACATTAGTCTTGTTATGTCTTCCTTTGATTGAAATGAAGTACAACACAGCAGCCAAGTTTTCCATAATCAATTCAAGTGCAATACAGCCAATGGTAGAGGGAAAATACTTCCTAAGTGAACCAGTTAGTTAACAGTTTGATGTAAAAAATGGTGTCAGTATCATTCTAGGTGCCAGATATAGGAAATACCACCGTTTTATTTTCTGAGTGGGCAAATCAGGTTCTGAGGATGCGCTGTTATGCTCCTTTATTCAGCAGATAGTAACTCATTGTCATTGACCCTCTACATCCATGCTTGTGAATACACAGATTCAGCCAACTGAGGATCCCAAAATTCCCCCTGTACTGAACATACACAGACGTTTTTGAGCAATATTTATGGCAGCTATTTATACAGCATTTGCACTGTATTAGCTACATAAGTAATTTACAGATGACTTAAACTACATGGAGGATTGCATAGGCTATGTAGGCACCATCTCTTAAACAAAGGATTTGAGCAATGGAGATTTTGGGATCCATGAACAGGTTCTTTGCAGACTTAGAGGAGCAACTATGCTTTGAATATGCCAGTCTTATTCCAATCTGCTGCTAGTACAGAGACAGAGAAGACCTAGCCCTAGTAGGAAAAGTTGGGAACTTGTCATGGTACATTGTAGTGTATTTATGAGTGGGCAGAGAGGAAGAACTCAGAAAGAAAGTAGTCTTGGCTGGTGGTGTTGGAGCAGCCTGCCCAGGGGAGCAGGTACTTTAGCTGCAGTTTAGAAAAGGAGTGAGTACTACACCTGGCATTAGAGGCAGAGCTTTTACATGAGTCACAGTGGAAATGGATAGAAATGAGAAAACATCTCAAAGGCTTGAGGTGGGTAGAGGCGCAGAAAAAAAAAATGATGGTTCTCTAGTTGTTTACCTATCTGGAGAATGTTTCTGAGCTAAATTCACCAAGATCTGCTGGCGAAGGAAAGACACTGGAGGCAGAAGATGGTAAGGTTTCTGGACACCAAGTGAGCAGGTGAGGTTTTTCCCCAGTACCATGGATGGAACACTGAGCCTCCGAAGTTCATACCTTAGAACCCTGATCCAGTGTGATAGTATTAGGAGATGACACCATCAGGAAGTCACTGGGTCATGGCATAACGACTGCCCTTGTAAGAAAAAGCCAGAGAGTTAGCTAGATATCTTTCTACCATCTGAGGATACAATGAAACATCAGCTTTCTGTTACCTGGAAAAGAGTCCTCACCGCAACCTGACTACAGTGACACCCAGACCTTGAACCTCCAGCCTCCGAGTCTGTGAGTAACAAATGTTTGCTGCATAAGCCACCCAGTCTGTGGCACTTTATTGTAGGAGCTCTAAGTGTCTGTTTGGGGAGCAGCATGCCTTCTCTGTGTGGCAAAATCTGGGCCAGCAGAGCTAGTACTTTGCAATTTCCACGGCCCCATCTGGCTGACTGAAGACCAATTCAAATATCAATTAATCGTTCCTCATTTAATCCCTTTTCAAACATTTTCACAATACAGATAATGAGGAAAAATCTTTTCCTCTGAAAAGTCAAGCAAGACTCACCACGTTAAAGAAATGAGTCTAAAACTGTTGCAATTGGAAGCTATTAAGTGGGCAGATGTTGGCAGTTTGGTTTAGGAGCTTAAGATCTGTGCTTCACTAAAGATCAAAGCACTGCTTAACCATATCAGCTTTCCAAGAAAAAAAGGGGGTGTTAACAACTGCTTTTCCTCTCTCTGACTTGGCACTAGTAGAATCAGTTATGTTTTGTGCTTGGGGAAATAGAAATAGAAATGCCTTATGAAATTTTAGTGTTCATAGGGACCGTTTCAACTATAGTAAGGCACAAAGAGGTTATATTATATGCTTGCTTGGGTTCATACAGCTAATGATGGATCTACCTAGACCAAGATCTTGAAAGGTTTTTGTTGCCCTTTCTTTGCTTGGTGCTATGCTTTGGCCTTTGGTGCAAAAGATGGTTGGGTTTGGGCAGTGGGGAGAGTAAGAGATGATGGGGGAACTCAACAGAGTCAGAGGCAAGAAGCCCTCGGACTCACCATGACTTTGAAGAAATACGCCTACTTCAAGCAGTGGCAATAGATGAGAAAATTCTGGAAAGCAGTCCCCGAGGGAAGGCCCTCAAGGTGGCAGGCTGAGTAAGCCGTGCTTGGCAAAGAGCTGCCAAGCCCTTTTGATTCTTAGCAAATACAGCAGCTTCCTCCACCAGTGTAGACACAGTGTTGGTGTGTATTTTATTTTCATTCCTCTCTCCCCAAGAGTTCTTTTCCCCTGGGGGTGGAGACTAAAACTGTACTCTGGCTTTCCCCATGGGAATAAAAAAAAATAGATCAGAAAATGAATTTGAATTTTATTATAAGTCTGTTAAAGTAGCTGGAAGATTTTAAGAAAGGAGTAAATAATTGTATTTATTTGTAAAAACAATTTCTGTGATGCTAAAGGGAGAACGTGCTTTCAAAGCCTTGTGAGAGAAGGCTAACATCTAAGTCATCTCAGAGTTAGCTTACATTAGTTATCTTTCTTTTTCTGTTCATGCTGTAGTTTTCCTGGTTCTTGCTGTCACAGGTGATTATTTTTTATTGTGTCCTATACATTTCAGCTAATATGTTGGAAAGCTAAGGGTCCTACTGAAGTCGTTTCTTTTAGCAGGTAGTCACTGATAAGATTTGGTATGAAGGCTTTGGCCTACTTTGTAGGTTTCTGTTTCAGTGGGAGTATAGTTTGTGGAGACTTGGCAGAGCTGTTTTGGTCAGCTTGGTTCATGAGGTGCTTTGGGGGCTCCCAGCAGTCCTGCAGAGGCTGCCTAAGGGAGCCAAAGGGGTTTCCCAGGCCCATAGGAAGGAAGCTCTGTCTTGGCAGACATCAACACTGAATCCCTCTTGTCTGCTCCATCCACCTGCTGCGGCATCCTTAGCAGAGGTAGGGAGTCTCAGATCCTTTAGTCTGAGGACCAGCGAGAACAAAGTGGGGACAAAAAGTCCTCTTGGTGGGTGACTTCTTGGGGTAGGGGCCTCCTGATCGGTGTTTCTTGAGGCTCTGCTGTCTTTCGGTGGAGGAGAGGGTGTCAGGTCTCTGACGGCAGAGAAACTTTATGGTCCACACCTGCTCATGGTAGCAGGATGCCCCTTTGTAGTGCTGCCCTTTGTAGAATGTCTTAGTCACCTTGACATTAGGCTTATTTGGGTTCACAGTTTTCAGAGGTTTTAATACTAAGAGTATGTGTTTAATACATGCTCTTCTGGCTCCAAAGCGGAAACAGCAGTGGTAGAAGGACCTGGGCAGAGGAAAGCTGCTCATATCATGGCAGCCAGGAAGTAGAGGGAAAATTTGAGGAGCAGAGGGCCCCACCTCCTCACAGCACACTCAGCCACTGAGCTCACCAGTAACTGAAGCTACCAATGAGTGCCGTGCCCCCGCGATCCAATCAACTTCCAAACACAGGACACATAGGCGGGACACTTCAGATCCAAACCGTAACACAGGACCTCAGGCTCCTGACTGTTCCCCCTATTTTCTTCACCCTTCGGGCCAGCCCAGTCAAGAAAGGACCAAAAGAGAAGAGCTCAAGCATAGATGAGTAATCTCAGCATTCTTAAGGGGCGGGGAGGAGAGAAGATGCAGATTCAAATAAATGGTGGGTTGGATAGCAAGAAGTTGACGATCTTCCTGGCTGATAGGTCTAATTATTTTTCCATGAAGTAGGCAGCTTTCAAGTCTCTAGATCCTGGACATTTACATTTATGGCTGTGAACCCCAGTTGCTTTTCTTACTTGCTGTGGGATCTTTGGCAAATCACTTAATCCCCTTGTGTCTTATTTTCCCAGAAAAACGGAAATAGTAATAGCATGTATCCCCTTAGGAATGTTTTGATGATTGATTCAAATGAACTACTATTTGAGAAGTATCTAAAATATTACGTTAATTACTGTTTGTTATTGACACAAACCATTGTATTAGGGTCTTGTATTTTAAAAGTTCTACAAAGTGCCTAGCACACTGCCTGATGTATAACATTCAGTAAACGGTGGTGTTATTTTCATTGTTATTCCTTGCAGCTTACTGGGAAAGGAAAACATTAGTCAAAATTGCCAAATTTAGCTTTGGGTGAGTGCCCAAGTCCTGAGCTGCATCAGACCAGCTATCCGTTCTTCTTGGAGAACTGAGTGCCTGCAGAATCATGTAGCGTCCTCTGCTGTACTTTTCTTTAAAACGGAAGGTTGCTAGTGAGTGAGGAAAAAGTAGGAAAAAGGTTGCAACCCATTGATGACACACCCCCGCACTATAACATAGACCATCACCTAAAGTAACACACGGAAGCTTCTGAAAAAAATTCAGTGGTTTTGAGTGACTGAAATATGTTAATATGAGCAACTTGCAAGATGAATAGTGAAATAGAAGTCATGGTTTTATTTGTTCTGCAATGCAAGAGAAATCTTAGTCATCAGTCCTACTCCTTTATCCTGACGGAAAAGGGACACAAAAAAGAATTTTTAGTGCCATCTTGTGGACTGAGCTCTCATTACCACTTAGAGATCACAGTGCAAATGGAGTATTTTTCATTTTTATCACCAAAACACAATTTGTAAGGAATATTGTGCAACTCTTTGCCAAACAATTTAATAATAGGGAGGACAGGAAAGAGTGAAGAATCAGTTAAGGTGATGGCACCTTGGAAAACTGCCAGCTGCACTGTTGATTTGGAGGCCTTTAAAAACAGTACTGTAGACACTTAAGGTGGTGGCACCATTATTAGCATGTAAAGAGCATAGAGGAAATGAACAAAATATTTGCAGAAGAAGTCAAAGACTGTCAACTCTTCTCTGTCTTGCCCTTGTCAGCCATAGTAAGTAGATAAGCAGATGCCATTTTTCTCTCCCTATCATTTTCAGCTGCAAATTAATAACTCAGTTAAAAAGTATGAAGAATACGGCCCCTTCACAGCTGGCGAGTGTTGTCCATATTCCATTAGGTTGGATAAAATGAAATTTCTGACAATTTCAAAATATAGCAATGTCAATTCATATATACACACACACACACACACACACACACACACACACACATATATACCTATACACACACACATATATGTATATATATATATATTTTTTTTTTGAGACAAGGTCTCGCTTTGTAGTTCAGGCTGGCTCCGAGCTCACTATGTAGCCCAGGCAAGCCTTGAACTCAGCAATCCTCCTGCCTCTGCCTCCCAAGTGCTGGGATTACAGGCGTGAGCCACTATGCCCGGCACTACATATATATATTTTTTCACTTAAAAATAACTCAGGGCATACGGTTATTATGGAACCTGTGGTAGATGGGGACAAAAATCTCATGATTCAGTTTGGATGGATTTAGACACCATATCTTGCGTTCTTGCACTTCTGTTGAGTGCCTGGCTTAAGCCAAATTCCATGGAAGGTGCTGCGGGAGCTCTAGGAAAGAGTGACAGGCTGCCGGGCGTGGTGGCTCACACCGGTCATCCCAGCACTCGGGAGGCAGAGGCAGGAGGATTGCTGAGTTCGAGGCTTGCCTAGGCTACAGAGTGAGCTCAGAGCCAGCCCGAACTACCAAGTGAGACCCTGTCAAAAAAAAAAAAAAAAGTGACAGGCTGGCATGATGGGTGAGAGCACTAACGCGGTCTCAGTTGTTTTATTTTTATTAGTACATTTGTAAAGGGCATAATGATTACTTTCGTTGTAGGGAACTGGTACATGCACATAACCAATTCTGTTTCCTCCCCTTCCTGTTCCACTCCTTTTTAAAAAGTTTTTTTCTTTTTCCAGCAGGGGATTTATCATTACTTGTTTTTTAGTCATTACTTTTATGCCTTTATCAAGTTAAGTAGCACAATAACATATTAACAGCCATGCTAATAGTCCACAATCACTTAAAACAAATAAGATAATTGTATTAGCTCAAAGGTCAATTTTGAAGACATTTTCCATGGAGGGTTACAATAATTATTTATTTCTCTCTTTTTGCTTTTTTCTCTCTTATTTTGCATTTCATTTATACATTGGATGTCTTATATAAGAGAAGCCATAATAAAGTTCATACATCTGATTTACTTCACCTACCATTATATCTCAGTACAACTACAACTCAGTTTATCCTTCTTTATGGCAATGCAATATTCCTTTGTGTGTAAATGCATTTTCTTTATTCTTTATTCTTTCATCTGTTGATAGCCATAAAGGCTGCTCCCAAGATTTAGATGTTAGTAATTGTGCTGCTATAACCATGAGTATGCATACATCAATGTGATATGATGCATACATCAATGTGATATGATGTCTTTAACTCTTAGGAATATAGCTACAAAGGGAATAGCTGGGTAAAGTGGAATTTCTGTTTGTGGTTTTTGAGGAATCCCCATATGGATTTCTACAGTGCTTGTGCCTACAACAATGGAAAAGGGTTCCTTTTTGTCCTGTAGCCTCTCTAGAATTTGTAACTGGCTAATTTCTTGAGGGTAGCCATTCTTTCTGAGATGAAATCTCAGTGCTATTTTGACTTGAATTTCTCAAATGCTCAGTGATGTTGGAATTTTTCTCATGTATCTACTGGCTCTTTGTACTCCATCTGAGAAGTGTCCATTAATTTCAGATGCTTGTGTTTCTACTGCATCTTTAAATTTGTAAGGTCTAATTTTTTTTAGTTCTTTATATATTCTATATATTAGTCCTCTGTCTGGAGATAGCTAACAAAATGTTTTCTCATCCCGTAGGTTGTCTCTTTACTCTCTTGATGGTTTCCTTTTCTGTTCATAAGCTTTTTTAATTTGATTTGATCTCATTGGTTGATTTTGGTGTTACTATTTGTGCAGTTGGATTCTATTCAGCAAGTCTTTGCTTATACCTATATCTTCAAGAGTTTTGACTGTTTTACATTCTAGCAGATTAATTCTGTTTTAATAATTAAATCTTTGATCCATTTTTATTTTAATTCAGTGCCTGATGAGTGATGTGGGTCTGTGTTCAATCTTTACCATATGCCTAGCCAGTTTTCTCAGCAATGCCCAGCACTGTGGTATGTGGTACTGATTGCTGGTTGTGGTATTTTTGTATGTGGTTACTGCGGATCGAACCAGGGACCTTGTGCTTGCTAGGCAGGCACCTGAACCACTGAGCTAAATCTCTAGCCCATCGCCTTTTTTATTTCTAATTACATGGAGTTAGGTCTTTACTTTCTTTATTCTGCTATGATTGGCTAAGAGTTTGTTTATTTTGTTTATTCATTCCGAGAGCCAACTCTTCAATTCATTGATTCTTTGTATTTTTAGTTTAAATTTCTTTACTCTTTAAAAAAAAAAAATTGGCGGTACCAGGGTCAAACTTGAGCTTTTGTGCTTTCAAGGTAGGTGTTGTACCACATGAGCCAAATCCCCAGCCCTAGTCTAAATTTCTTCAATTTTTGTTCTCATCTTTAATTTAATTAATTTAGTTTGTTAATTTTTGGTACTGGGGATCAAATTCAGGACCTTATGCTTGCCAGGAAAGTACTGTCTGGTGAGCTAAATACCCTGCCCTAATTTCTGTTCTAGTCTTATAATTTCCTTCATTCTATTAGCTTTGCTTTTGGATTGTTCTTGTTTTGGTAGGACCTTAAAATACATTATTAGGTTGCATTTCTTGAGCTTACTCTGTATTTCTGATGTGGGAATTCACCACTATAAATTTCTCTCTTAAGATTGCTTTCTTTGTGTCCCAGTGGTTCTGGTATAGTGTACCACCACTATTATTGTATTCTAGGGACTGTCTAATTTTTTCTTTAATTTCATCTATGACACATTGATTATTCAAGAGGATATTGTTTAATTTCCATTTGTTTATATAGTGTCTCTGGTTTCTTTTGCCATTAATTTTTAGTTTCATTGTACTGTGATCTGATAATATGCATAGGACAATTTCAGTTATTTTACGTTTACTTAAGCATGTTTTCTTGGCTAGTACATGTTCTTTTTTGGAGAAAATCCCATGTGCTGCTGAGAAGAATATGTATTGTATTATTATTGGATAGAATATTCTGAAGATACCTATTCAATTCATTTGTTTCAAAGTGTACTTCAACACTGATATTGCTGTTGATTTTTTCTGTTAATCTGATCATTTGTGACAGTGGGATATTAAGGTCCCCCACTAAAATTGAATTGGTGTGAATCAGATACATTAGTATCATCGAAGACAAGTTGGATATAAGATACCATAAGAACCAATTATGTAACACCCTTAGCTCTAGAGAAGAAATCCAAAATTGTGGTGTAAGCATTAATGTAATCAAAGTACTAAATTAAAGCTAATATGTACCAAGTGCAACAGCTATATCTCTGCTAATGATAAAAAGAATTCAAAAATAACTTTAAAGAGTTAACTACTGAAAGATTAATAAGGGTTTATGGTTATGCAATTAAAGATGTAAGGTTTGGGAATGGGGCACTGCAAGAGGAAAATTTTGAAACCTTGAACTATATGAGTATAAGAAAATTATAAGTAAAAAGGACCTAACTGGGGATTACAATGATATTTATAGAGTTAGGTAAAGGTATGAGAAAAATAATGAGAAATAGAAGATAAAAGAAGAGGTAGTAAAGAAAATATAGGGTAAAATTATATAGAGATAAAATAAGAGGAAAATGAAAGGGAGAAAAGTCAAAAGGGAAAAGAGAGGAAAATACAGAAAAAGACAGAGGAAAAGACAAGAAGTAAGGAAGGACGAAAAATTCCTGTGTCTTTAGCTTAAACCTCTCAAGGGTGTCTATCCACCCTAACTACAGCTGTCTGTTATGACTGTCTCTCTCCTAGTTACTATGGGGATATAATACTAGGATCCCTAAATTAAAGCCATGCTCCAGCTCTTCTGAGTCTTGGGTTCAAGCAGTCAGCCCATCCATGGAAAAGAATCTGCCTATGTATTCTCCCCAGGGAAAATGGCAGACACTTGGACTGGAGTCACTCAGTACCTGTTGCCTGTCCAAAGACTAACATGGGTGCAAAATCCCATACTCTTCATGGAGTTCACAACCCTCCAGTCAGCTCCACCACTGCATTTCTCCCTGAAGCCCTCCACAGTCCAAGTTTCTGCTTTGTTTCTGCAGGTTCGTTCCCCTTTTCCTGTGAGCCACCACCGGGAGGTGGGAGACAAAGTATAAGCTTTTCCTCGTTGTGTTCTGTCTCTTCATTTTCTTTGTAGGTTTTAATTTTCCTGTCACACCCTTCCTGGTTTCTGGAGATTTACACCTCTCTCTTTCTTTCTCTTTCCTAAGTTATAAATTTCCAGTGTCTGGATTTCAAATCTCAGAGATTGCTTTCCATTCTACCATTTCCCCCGTTCTGTTTCATTTGGATACTCGCTTTGCTACTTGCCAGCTGGGTAACTTTGGTAAGGTGCTATGCTTTTCTCTCCCTCAGTTCCCTCATCTATACATGAAGGTCATATAGTGCCCGTCTTGTATGAAAATTAAATGAATAGATACCATGCACTTAGAACAGCTCCTTGCACATAGTAAATGCTGTATAACATTTAGCTGTCTTCCTTACCACCGTTATTACTACCACTACCACCACCATTATGCTCTCTGTTGCTACAGAGGAAACATTTGAGTTGTGCTGTGTAGGCCAAGTTCAACTTCATGACTCATTCTTTCATTTCATTTATCGCTACCAAGAATTTATTTATTGAGTTCCTACTTTTCCCATTCCCATGAGGAATGAGTAGGAACACATCTATTTTTTCTGCTAATTATCATAAACTCTATATAAAGTTAAGGCTTGGGGCAGGAACTTGAGGAAAATCATGGGAAAATGAAGGGAAAGAGGACAAGACTGGGATCACTGGACTGGATGGTGAAGGAACATATGTTAAAAATGGAAAGAATACGGCAAGATCTGTATTATCTGAACTACTCATGTGCAGACTTATGATGGTGAAGCTCATTCTGGCTTAGCTTTAAAGAATGTTCTGAAAGGGCCGGAGATTTAGCTCAGTGGTTCCAGCACCTGCCTAGCAAGCACAGGGTCCCTGGTTTGATCCCCAGTAACCACGTACAACAATGTCAGGTGTAGTAGTGACTCATGTCCACTGGCAATCAGTGCCACATACCACAAATGCTGGTCGTGGTGGCTCACACCTGTAATACCAGCACTTGGGAGGCAGAGGCAGGAGGATTGCTGAGTTCGAGGTTTGCCTGGGCTCCACAGTGAGCTCAGGGCCAGCCTGAACTACAAAGTGAGACCCTGTCTCAAAAAAAAAAAAAAAAAGTGGGAAGCTAGAAAGTCGCTCCACCGAATAATATAAAAGGCGTGCTCCCTTGCTGGGACATAGTACCTTAAAGCTGCTCTGTCGATGCTAAACATTCTGTGTTTCAAACTGTGAAATCGGCATTCCATGACCCACTTCCAATAAATTGCTTAATCATAAATTAATTTTGTGCTATAGCAAAGGTATTTAGAGCTAAGAAGTAAGACTATAAAACTTAACTGCTACAGAATATGAGCAGTTAAAGTTCATTTTGGCTTTAATGCCTTTCCCGCCTAACAAGGTACTGTAGCACAGCTTTATGAAATGTAGATAATGGGCATCATTTGGAGCTTGAGATCCAAGTTCAGTATTTCAAAGATCTTAGGCTGGTGGGCTGCCATTATTGGTGTTTACTGCTTTATCAATTGTCTAAGTGGCTACACAGACATGCTTGCGTTCTCCCTGCCTTGGTCACTGAAATGTACGAAGGTCATCAACTTCACCCATGCTCAAGTCCACCTTTGCTTCTTTATCCCTTAAGGGCCTTGTGAGATCTGGATTTCTCTGCAAGGCTTCCATGTGACTGCAGTAGGATCAGTAGCAATTTTCCCTAGGACAGATGGCCAGGCATGCTACACACTGTTGGGCATAGCTGATTGCATAGTTCTCAGTGAATGGATTTGCCTCCTAGAGTCCTGATCCTTCTTTCAATTTTTAAAATAATAGCAGCAGGCATTTGTTTGTACTGAACATTAAATATCACATCTATTGGTTTTCAATGATGCATCATTTTTCTTTTTTTGCTAAATGTAGACCAGACATCAACTTGAAATTTACAAAATGGCATAGCAGTTAGCAAAGTCGATGATCCAGAAATATTCCTGTGTTGCTGTGATTTGAGCTGTCCATAGATATTTTCATAGCTAGTTCTGCCAGCAAATCTCAAAGAATAATACTTTATCCAGATTCCTGCTAGGAACTAATAATACAGGAGGTCACAGTAGCTTAAAACAGTATCTGTTATACTTGATCTTAGCCAAAAGGCCAAGAAGTGATAACACAGTATCTATTTGTAGTTAGAATACCTCATGGATTTAAAAGGTCTCAAAGCTTGGCCACAACTATACTGAACCTATTTGTCACTGAGTTTAAGTTTCTAATTCACAACCTGGTTATCAGAATGTGCTTCTGAATAGAAAAGACCCAAACTCTACCTGTCTTTATGACTCAATAGTAAAACGTGCCCAAATTTGCCCAATGTCAGTGTCCAAAAAACTGATTTAAAGCAACAGGAAATAGAAGGACTGACATACAAACTACATGAGGAACAAAAGTAAAACCACCAAAATGCTGTCTGTGTGAAGTATTTGCTGTTGTTGTGCATGCCAAAGTTTGAGAGCACAAATACAGCTGTGAGGGTGGAGTTCAAGGTACAGAACTCTCTTTTCTAAGAGACATTCCCTTTTGTTTTGCATCTGGACAAGGGAAACTCATATTCTGTCCATTGTTCCAGATGTAGAAATTAAAAAACAGCAATAATAATGCCGGGTGTGGTGGCTCACGCCTGTCATCCCAGCACTCGGGAGGCAGAGACAGGAGGATTGCTGAGTTCCAGGCTTGCCTGGGCTACATAGTGAGCTCAGGGCCAGCCTGAACTACAAAGTGAGACCCTGTCTCAAAAAAAAAAAAAAAGCAATAATAATATTAGCAGCTGTACTTGTGAAACATTTCTTCGGTGTCAACTCTTAGACAATGGTATGTTCACTCTCCTCAAGATAATAGCCTAAAATTTGAATTTTGAAGAAAAGAATTATAAGCTGTCTCAAAGCAGAGAGCAAAACCTAAGAAATCAACATCAAATATGAAGTGGCTCTCTCGTTTCCACTTTAAATGCATCTGGTACCACAGCCTCCAGAGCATTCAGCAACCCAAACTCAGTGTATTAAATTGGCGTTCCAAATTGAGTGTCCTCCTCTCCTGGCTGAGATAAAAGCTGCTTGTTATGACCGTCCCTTCTCCGTATGTACTGTCTGCAGTCAGGGAAGGAAGAGTGAGCTGTGTCACTACTTATTACTGACCCAAATGTCTCCTTTCCTGGATGGGCAGTGCCAGGAAATCTTCCCTATTTTAACTGTTCATACAAAAGTGTAGCACATCATCATATGTATGATTTCTAGATTTAGCCAGTAAAAATAGAGGATGTCCAGTGAAATTCAAATTTCAGGTAAAAATATGAAGTAATTTTTAATATAGTCCTGTCCCAAGCATTGTATACGACACTGATGTTTTCAAACTTCATTGTTTAAGCCAGGCACGGTGTCACATGCCTGTAATCCCAGGATTTGGGAGGCTGAGACAGGACTGCTGCAAATTCAAGGCTAACCTGGTGAGTGAGTTCACTCTGTGTCCAAACAAAACAAAAGCAGTAACATACAATTCATAGCTCATTTCAAATGATGGCCACGTCCTTAGAGGCAGATGCCTGATTTGGTGGATAAGCAGTCAACTGAGTACAAATAAGTTAATCATTTCAGCAGGAAAAAGAAACATTCATATATATATATATATATATATATATATATATTCATATTTGTATATATTATATATTCATATATATACACACACACACACTGGCATAGAAATGTTGCTTTATTCTTTTCAGAGTTATAGGTTTCAAAGTTTGAAAGGGCTGTAGAGACCTATTAATATAATGAAATCCCATACTTGGGTTCACAACCCATTCTTTTCATTTTAGATCAGAGGCAAAAAGGTGCCAAGCCAAAAGCACCAGTTAGGGCTAGAGACTGACCCATATTCTGCTTCTTGCCCCCAGACAAAACGGTGCCTGTCCCCCCTTCCCGATCCTGCTCACCCCCACAGATGCCATGCACATGTGCCTTGTACTTGTCAATTCGTGCTCAAAGCAGGTGCCATTTCATGATTTGCATCACAGCACTGAACCATTGGCCTTGATTCGCACACATGCTGACTCGCATTTGCAAAGTCTCCCCTGAGCCAAGTGCCATGTTAAGATCTGGGAATGCAGAGGTGATGATTGAGACATGGTTCCTTAGGTCCCTTCCTTCTAGGAAATTCGAATCTGGCCAGGGAGAGAGGAAGAAATCATTCGTAAGTAAATGTGGCACAGTGTGAGGTCTGCTCGGGATGGATAAGCGCCCCCAGGGGGTAGCTGTCTCAGTCTGGTGCTGTGCAACTTGGAGAGATTCTCAGAGTTCAGAGCTTGAGAATCTAAGTGGAAGAATGAGGTCAGTGAAGCAGGGGGAATAAGAGGAACAAAAATATTCTAGGCGGAGGGCAAAGTGGCACAAGCAGATTCGCAGGCGTGTGAGTCTGAAGGCTGCGTTCTGGAAGCCTCAAGGTGGTCATTTCAGCTGTACAGAAATTGTGAGTTGAGAGTAGACAATTGTGAAGGGTCTTTACAGAGATGTGATTGGGGAAGATAGCTACACGAGAGCCTACAGCATAGTTTTGGTCAGGCTGTACCTCCCCTAGTGCCTAAAACAGTGACTGGCAACTTGTAGGTGCTAGATGTATATCCATATATATCCATATGTACGTATATGTGTAAATAGTAGGTAGATGAATGAATGAGTCAGGCAACAAATTGGTAATACTCATTGGAGCCTTTTTTTTTTTACTAGGTTATTGAGCCTTCAATTTAGGGCATTCTCATTGAGCTACATCCCCAGGCCTTTATTTATTTATTTATTTTTTTATTTAGAGACAAATTGTCACTACATTAAGTTTCTAAATTTCTAGGCTGGGCATGAACCTTTTGATCCTCCTGCCTCAGCTTCCTACAGTGCTGGGACTACAGGAGTACACCACCATGCCCAGCTTCTCAGAGTCTTTAATAAGTCAGTGTGGGCTGCAGATTGCAAGAGAGTTGTAATTTGCGTAATCCTCATTGTATTTGTTCACACGAATGGAATTTGTTTTTCACCAAATCTTATCTTTCCCAAGACTGTTACTTTTCAGCACACTTTATGATACTGTGCTGAAAGAGGACATGGACATGGGTAAGTGCATGAGTGAATACACAGTGAGAGAAACCTCTGACGAGGTTTGAAGGACTATGCTTGCAGAAAATGATGCTCAACTTTCCTTAATAGTCTCTACTCCGTTGGAGATTGATCACTGGTGGGCAGCAGGTGTTCTTTGCAAGCCACCTGCAATGACAGTAATTTATACTCACTTTTTGTTTTTCTTCATTTACAAGTCCAGATTATAGCACATCTAATCAGGCAAACAACCAATTGCCCCATGGGCCAAAGAGTACCACATCAATGAGAATCTCTGAACCAGTAATCTCAAGGTAGTAACTGTTTATTTATCAAACCCTGGCACTTTTCACATTTTGATTCATCGATTTTCCATGATAGTCACAGACATGACTACAAAATTAATTATGTATTGAATATTTACTTTCAGGCAATATGTAGGCTAAGTACACTTTACAAACATCTGAATTGAACTTTATAACAATCAAGTTTATTTATAACAAGACTGAGAGAGAGGCTAAGTAACCTGTGAGTGGTCACACAGTAATAACTGGTAGAGCAGAGCTTGTACCTCACACACAGTGATACCAAAGGCTACATGCCTCATTGCCCCACTGTGTTGCTAGTAGGTCTAATGAAAGTTCAATGCAACTCTTCTCCATGTTCACACAAATGTATCTTCAAGAAATCTCACTCCTTTCAATCTCACTGGTGCCATGAAATAGGATAATGTGTGTGCGCAAGCTGAGAGGTCCTATGTTGGTCATATGTCATTGCTGTGTGTGTGCTAGACTGAGCATGTTGACAGTATTATTAGAACAGTCAGCTAAATCACTTTCAGCTCAGATTCATCCTAGTAGCTTGTGTGGAATGTTAACTACTCACAGTGGAAGACAACACGAGACTGCTGGCCTGCAAGCAGGCCTGTCAGGACTGTGCTGTGCTGGCCCAAACATCCTGGCCTCTCCCGCTCTTCCCTCAAGGTTCTAGGGCTCTATGACTCCGCAGCTCACATCACCTCACAATGGACCAAAAGAACAGCACATGGGCTTCTTGTAAGAATTAGTGAGATGCCACCCTCTTGGCCATTGGCAGAGACTGTCTACTTGAGATATTTTGCTATAACACCTCTTTTTTTTTCCATGAAGAAACATTTATTTGGATCTTTGAATAGCCTTTGTAGATGAGCTAAGAGGAATGGCATATTGTAAATCTCATGGTGAAGTACAACATACAGGAGCGCACATACCCTACTTCATAGTTAACATTTACAAAAGGGACACCTGAATAGATGAGGTTGCAGAGCATTGCCGGCATCCCAGCAAGAGCTGTACTGGCCACCTGACTCTTGAGGGTAACCTCTGATCTGCGTCTGAACACCACAGAGAGAGGAGAGGTAGAAAGAATGGCCTAGCTATTCCAGTTGAAGGCACGAAACCTGGCACAAATGACTCCAGACCTTACCCATGGATAATGCAGGCATAGGATTACAAATCTTTCCGGACTCAACAGAGGAAAGAACCACTCTGACTTTTAAAAGGCTGTTTTATGATGTTTGAAGACAAAATGGCAGTTGCCTAACTAGCCAAACCTGGAAAAGTAGCCATGGATGTGAACAAAGGGAGCCCGGGATAGTGCCAGACATCTGGAATGCTGCCCCTGGAGGGACTCATTACAGTACTGATCTCAGAGAGCTCGTAGCCAAGCCTTATAAAACACAGATTCCAGGTCCCTCCAGAGGGCTGTTCTAGTAAGTACAGGTATTTCCACCAGAGCGAACTACCACCAGGAAGCTTAGCTGGCCAGGCAGTGGGGGTTGTAATGGCAGCCAGGCTTTACAGGACTGGGTTGTGCTGTTACAATCACTACCAGACTGGGCTGTAGTTTCTAAGTCTCCTAATTTTCCATTGGAATTGTGACTCCTTTTTACAGAGAAGAAACGAATGCGGAGAGAGGTTAAATACTTTGGCCCAGATCACATAATAAGTAAATGACTGGGCCAAGATACAAAGCTGTGTCAGTACCGACTGGAGCCTCAATTTATAGGCATTGTACGTCAAACCTGTAGCATCTTATAGCTTCTCAGGAAGCTCCTTCATCGGAGCACTCTTGCAGTGTGGTTCCCAGCATTTCAAATCAGCGTCTTGAATCTCTCCTCCTGTGAGTGATTCAGGAAGAACCTGCAGGGCCTCAGAGTGATCATTAATCATAGCACTTACTACTGGCAATACTGAGAAAAGACAGAGGTACCCATAGGGCCTTTCTTCTCTGGGCATGGTCTGCAGACCCGTAGCTTGACATGAAGCATCTCAGGTCCTAT
Source organism: Thryonomys swinderianus (assembly GCA_004025085.1). NCBI lineage: Eukaryota > Metazoa > Chordata > Mammalia > Rodentia > Thryonomyidae > Thryonomys > Thryonomys swinderianus. The sequence goes on from PVIC010010770.1 coordinate 22,759, forward strand.
TCCAAACTGCTTGAATGAAAATTAGACTTTTAACAAGTTCCCAGTGTCTTTTATACACACATTAAAGCTGGAGAGGCATTACTGAATACCTCAAAACAGTGTTCAGTATACTCTGCTAAAACGGTCTTATGTAGAGCCTTTATCTCAGGTAAAAGATACGGTAACAGTAATGAAATGATTATTTTGCTCATTCCTGGAAGAAAAACCCCCACCACTGCCGTGCTGAGGCAGTGGGAGGTTATGAGACGATTATAATAAGAGCGGCCCCCTCATTCACTTTCCTCTTGGTGTAGGCATGTACCACACTTGCATAAATTGGATTTACAGTAGTCACACATCTGCTGGGTAAAACAGTCCCTTTAGTTGGCTTCAGTGTAAGGAAGCGCCAGTCATCTCAGCGAAAGACACTGTAAATCGCGTGCAACATGGAAAAGACATTGAAATTCTCTAAAATATCAGTGACATTATTTGAGTTCTAAAGGCATGCAGGGCAGCAGCAGCAATGAGAAATGGGTCGACACTGAAACCATGCCTGCAGGGAGGCAGGAAGTGCTACTCCAGGAAGACTTTTCTCTGCTCTCCAAGGTATTTTGTCAGCAGTAAACTGACCACAATGCAGTCGGTGGCCTCTGAGCTTGTTAGCTCTGTGGGAGAGCTGATTTCCTCTAAATATTCACAGTATGGACAGCTTACCCCCTCCCTGCTCGCTTTTTCAGTAGACATTGTTTAACCAGCTACTATGTGGCAGGCACAGATCTAGGTGCTAGAAACACTCATAAACAAAGACCTACTTCTTGATCTCATGGTGGAGGCGAACATGTAACAAGTAGTGTCCAATTTCCACTCTTAGAACTGGAGTAGGCACTGTGAGTACCCAGAGACTGGGGTGCCTCTGAGCAGAGGAAGACTGAAAGCAGTTGGCAGTTGAAGGACTCGTTTGGGAAATGCCATTGGAGCAGAGCTGAGGTCTGATAGAAGAATGGGTGTTAATGAGGTGAAGTGGCTGAGAGAGGAGAGTGAGAGTTGGAGTTCCATTCTGGGCAGGGGAGATAGTGCGTGCACAGTCCTTTTGATGGGAAGAGCATGGAATATTCAAGGACCCAAAAAGTTCAGTAAGGCTTAAAGAGTAGAGCCATAAGAGGAGCTGCCCGTAAGTGAGATGCTGCAGGCCTAGATGGACATAAGGTGGGGTGGTGACCTCTAGGGCGACAGAGAGACCTCTCAGTGCCTTAGTAGGTCCACTTAGCTGTGCAAGGAAGAGCCAGGATTCAAATCCAAACCCATGTGACTGCTAGGTCTGCTCTTTTTAACTGTGGCTAGATCGCACGATTATAACATTTTTATGGTCACTATGCTTTTTCTGAAATCTCCTTCATCCCTGAAGTGTTAGGTCATCCTTAATTCAATCTACACCTTGATTTGTTTTGTATTGTCTTGGGTGCTTTCTGTTTGTGGTAAGGGGCACTGGGACAGGGTGTCTGGTGGGCTGTCAGTGAGATGAACGTGTGTACCATTCTGTGTCAAAGAGCTGGCAGACTTATAATCCAGAGAGAATGTGGCCACAGAGCCTGATCTGCAGAAAGGCAGCATGCATAGTTAATTTCTGTAAGGGGAAGCCATGCCTAATAGGTCTGCCATTTTCTCTTTCGGACTGTTGTGAACATTAAACAGGGTGGCACGTATCACCCTCGTTTTACAGATGAGAAAAGAACTTTGCTCAGTGAGGTCACAAGACTCTTCCAAGTTGCGTATTAAGTGGTAGGACTCTATCTAAAGCATAATCACTCTGATTCATGAATTCCAAATATTTTTTCTCTCTCTCCTCCTCACCTTCTCCCTCCCTCTACCCCTCCTTCCACCTGCCTTCCTCTTCCCTCCCTCCATTCATGGTCTTAGTACATTTTAACTGTAATCAATAAGTCCTTATTATCCACTCAGAGTAGTTGTCTGAAAAGAGTAACATCCATCTCTTGGATGAACCCACATTTCTTTCTTGCCTTGACTTGCCTCTGAGATCACCCCAAAGGTGCAGTGACATACACCATCCAATTGGGCTGTAGGGACAGAAATCTTAAAAAGTAAAGTCAACAACTGCATGCTATAAGAAGAGGGACATTGGACTCGCTAAGCCATAGGTTAGCACACTTTTTCTGGGACAAGCCAAGCAGTCAGTATTTAAGACTCTGCGGCCTCTGGTCTAACTCCTCACCTTTGCCCCCGCAGTTGGAAAGCAGCTGCAGGGAGTACAGAGACAGGCGAGCGGGACTGAGTCCCAGTGAAAGTGCACTGGTAGACACCGACGTTTGCTTGCATATGCTTTTCTCACATCCCAAGTTCATATCTTCTTTGGATTTTCTAACCATTTAAATATATAAAAACCATTCTTGCTGCTGTACAAAAGCAGATGGTATTGGACCAAATTTGTCCTGGGGAGGAGTTTGCCAAGGCCAGCACGAAAAGGTTAAGCTACATATCCGCAGACTCTCGCCAGGTAACTATTACATATACTATTAGTAAAAGTTTAGATGTTTACAGCAGCAGGGAGCAGAGGTTTTCCCTGCCCACACATTTTATTTCAGGCAAAATAGAAGAATCTTATTTTATTTCCTGGGGTATCAGAAGGTTAACACTTTCATCCGGAAGAGGTGCTAAGAGTCTACTAAGCTAGAGCTGCTAGAGTGTGTCCGTGGGGCCCTGGGGGTGGATGGGGCCTCTCGGCCCAGGGTGTCAGCTGTGATACAGGCAGTAAGTCTCCCTGTGCAGGCAGGAAGAGGGTGGCTTGGAAATTTGCACCCGTAGAGCTCACAGTCTCTCATCCTCCAGTGTCTCGGTGCACTGTGGATGACCAGCTGCTTATTGATTGATTTTGAGACGGGGTCTCGCTTTGTAGTTCAGGCTGGCCCTGAGCTCACTGTATAACCCAGGCAAGCTTCCAACTCAGCAATCCTCCTGCCTCTGCCTCACGAGTGCTGGAGTGACAGGGATGAGCCACCATGCCTGGCACTGTGGTATGTGGTACTGATTGCTGGTGGGCGTGAGTCACCACATCCGGTATTGTTGTATATGGTTAACGGGGGTCAAACCAGGGACCTTGCGCTTTTCAGGCAGGTGCTGGAACCACTGAGCTAAATCTCCAGCCCTGACCAGCTATTTAGAGGAGAGCCTGTTGCTTCTTTTTAATGAGCAACCCGCTCGCAGATTAATAGTCACTATCTTCGTGGTGCCCGGTACAGCCTTTTCCCCAGCTCTGTTTTCTCACTAATGTATAAATGCAAGAGAAGCCATGCTGCCCTGTCGCTAAGGATGTATTCTTAGCACTGAGTGTAGCACATGGCTGCAACTTACCAGGTGGAAAAGAACTGAAGCCCTTGTTTTACAGCTGGCGATTTTGATGCGGGGAGGAGGTCGCCCACAACTCCTTGGCATTCAGTGAAGCAGTGCTCGTGCCAAGGTTCATGATTTGGGATAAAGGATAAAACTGTGCAGAAGGATGCTAATTAACTGTTAACCAGTATGCTCAGTTCAAAAACAAATGTTGATTTTTGAGTCTTAGCATCCAGTTATCTTGCTTGCTGTGGAAGACACAGGTCCTCTCCAAATACAACAGCCACGTTTTGTGCACAGGTGCATGTGTTGGATGTGACACAGAACAACTCCAAATACTTGCAGGGTGAGCTATTTGTCTGTCCCCTGACTGGCAAAGATACACATGATTTCCCTGCTAAGATTGTAGGTATTAAAGATCTACTTAAATAGGGGAAGCCCCTGATATAGGCCATGTACATATGTGTATGTATATTTAATAATATGGATTTTATGTAGTAACTGGTGACCTGGTGCTTAACTCAAAATTCAGAAAACTATGCATCTGTGTACAAAATATATATGTATTATATAACTCAGATGCAAATATACATAGTTCAACATTTTGTTCAGGTCTGCTGCAAACCAAACAGGGTCCTTATGTCCTGAGCTATATAAGTCAAATAGAATACAAAGTAGAGCTCTCCTTGACAAGTCTAGAATATCTTATAGGATTTTGTAGTTGCCTATTAGAAAAAAAATATATTAACTTTTAGCAGTCATTATAAAGGTTGTGGTCCTAATGGCTGAGAGTATTTCAGAAATGAAACCACAGGGCTATGTCTACTCAGTTTCTAGGGTTGGGAACTTCCCTGAGGGTATTATCCTCATTTTACAGATGAGGAGGCTGAGGCGCGGGGAGGTCACACAATGTGCCCACTCTTGCACAGCGTGTAAGTGATAGAGCCGAGATTCTTCCTCAGGCAGTGTGATTGCAAATGCTGAAATCTTAACCATGACACTTCAGTGCCTCTCAAGAGGACACACTCCAAGCTATTTGGTTAAGGACTGAAATGAACTGGGAAAAGAACATAGGTCTTTCTCTTTGACCTACAGGCAGCTAATGAATTTGTTCTTTTTATCAGCATCTTGTTCTTGCTCCCAAAATCTAGTTATCACAAAAATGAAGTTAAAATTCACTGCCATTTTTTCATTCTTTCATCCAATAAAGCGTCAGTGTGTGTGCAAGGCCTGTGAGTAGAGATTTATTGGGTAGAGCTTCTGTGAATCCCTTCCACATACAAAGGAGGCACTGAGGCCTCGGTATCAAATCCAAGGACGTGGAAGAGTCATATCCATGGAGGTAAAACCTGAAGCCATGGGATGAGAGAAGACCAGCACATGCACATGATTGCAACTGCACTATCCAACAAGATAGGCACCATCCACATGCAGCTAAGTAAATTAGTTACAGGTAAGTATAATTTAAGATTCAGTTTCTTAGTCGCTCTGTTTCATTACAGTCACATGTAGCAAGTGGGTATCATCTTGGTAACACAGGCAGAGAAAGCTCTACATCTACAGAGAAAGGAAGGAAAAGAATCAAAAGATACTTGTCAGAACTCAGGTTCACCTACCATTAGGAGTGTGGAAATGGAGGCTGTGGTAGAAAAGGATACAAATGGGGAAATATAAGAGGTAGAAAGTTAATCAAGGTATCACAGGGTTAGGAAAGCCAAGAATGGGGGAAAGTAACAAAGAACAAAGTATGGTTCTCAATGTCAAATGTTATTGAGAGGTCTTGAGAAATTAAGAGTTGAATAATACCCTCAGGCTTTGATAGATGGATAGTTGGTACCTCTTTGGTGGGCACTGTATAACTACTACTAGGTTGGACAGTGGAGGTCTAGAGCCCTAGCTACTGCTCTCAAGGCCAGCAGGCGGGCAGGAAACAGAAGTACACTATTGATTTGCTTTTTGAACCTGACTTGCTTTAACCCTGTGGATAGCAGCATGTCTCCTTACCTACCTGCTGCCTCAGTAGCCCTTTCAAGGCCTTTGTTTTGAACATTTCCAAAGCAATCCCATGAGTAGCAAAGGGTTCACAGCTTTGGAAGTGGAGTGCTATTCAATAAGAGTTAGAAATCACATCAGTGACCTTTGTCAAATTCATAAGTAATCATTAATAAGGTCTGACTGGCAAGTGAGCAAGACCAGGCAGCATCACAGAGAATATTAAATTTTAAGGGCCATAAAAGTATTGGCAAACACTCAGTTTTACCCTCTGGGGTTCTTTAAAGGCACACTTAACTTGATTGCTGAGAATAGGACTAGAGAAGAACGTAAATCTACATTCCAGGACTTGGACTTAGTGCCCAAGATAATATAATATATGGCCACAAGCATGTTCCTAGAAGCTAGGAGAATGTTTAGCTTCCACTTTGATGTCTCCATACTTGATTATTCCAAATTTTCACTTTACCTTTCTGGTCACCTCTGATGGTGAAGTGTTAGAGGACCTGGGTTAACACATTTAGGTGCGTGTGCTAAGACAGCTCTTCACTTGACTCAGTGCCCTGTGGAGAAAGGCTCTGTGGTATATTATGATGCAGGAGGAAATCTGTGACCTTGACAATGAAGTCGCTTTGAGGTGCTGTCCTTGCTATGTCTCTTATTAGCTGTGTGATATTAGATAAGGTAGTAAGCCTTTCTGAGCTTCATAGTTTGTGAGAGCTGGATGAGGAGAGGTGGTAAGGATAATGGTAAACCTCCTAGCCCTCAGTCCTCCAGTTTGCAAAGAATTGTATGTAAATGTTTCTTCCTTTGTGTGGACCAAATCCGATATCCCTTCCATCAGCCATATTGGGAGGTTCTAGAATCTCAGTTCTCTCTGGAGAGTGAGGCTCATACTAAGGCAGGATTATAGCAGCTGCCTGGGTTTTCTCTTAGGAATCTACACTGTAGTTCAAAAGTGGGGGGGCTACTGAGAAGTCACTCTCCAAACAGTCACCACTCGCAAAGGACCTTCTACTCTTCCTTATACTTCAACACCAGTGTGCACAGATGAGCACCTATAAACACATTCAAAACTTACAGTGCCACCTTTCTATCAATTCCATTTTGGATGAATGCAAGGAATTAATGAAAGAGAGGGTAGATGAGTCAGTGTGAACTACCGTGATATAAATATTTGAGATCTGAATGGACTGCATTATCTAGGGACACTAACCTGAGCATCTCTAAGGTAAACTAGTGGTTGCTGAAGGTGAGGGACTTTCAGAAACTAGATAACTCATCTCCTTGCTTACCCTCACCCCACCCTGTATATCCCCACAAGACAAGGCAGGCATAAATCTAGTTCCTGGCATACAACTTTCATTCAGAAATCACGTGTGAAGCATTGTTAGAAATAACAGTGAAGAGGTGAGGTGAAACACAGGCTTCTGACCTTCAGGATTAGTGGATACAGTTTCTGTTTACTGAAGATTTCAGCCACTTTACACTTCTTAGCCTCACAACAACCCTGACCAGCCCCAAGAAACAGATGAGGAACTAGAGCTTAAGTAGGTGAGGTAATCATCCAGATTCACCACACCTCTAAGTGGCAGAGTCACTGTAGGTCTCTCAACTCCAGAGCCTGTATTCTTTCCATTTCTCAACACTTCACTGGAGTATTACTATGACAGGGCTGTGCTGTGGCCAGGGTTGGGCTGGAGTAAGGCAGGTAAAACTGCACCAGACAGGCCTAAAAGTTCCCACACATTCCTGCAGCCGTGCATGCACCACCAGGAATTAAGAGCTGCTTGGCATTGAGGCATACGAATTATAGTCCCCACGTGAACTGTTAAGGATCATTCCAATTTTCCTATGGCTTGGGGCCTGGCAACAATGTGCCATCCTTTGTCCTCAGGCTATAACAGAACGCCATTCTTTCCTCTTCTGCTTGTCCAGGAAACAGGTGATGAAAAAGGCACACTTGAGGTGTCTGTGGAAGTCATGCCCTCCTTTGCTTACTATTAATAGTTCCCTCTCAGCCTGTTGCCATAAGTGCCATTTTACAGGGAAGGTGACTAGTTTGAAATAAACCCTGAGGAGATGTCAGGACACCAGTATCTGTTCAGTGTGTGCAGTCAGTATTCGCAATCTATGGCAGAAGGTTAGGAATACTGAGATTTTGAAGCAAACATGGTTTTATTACAGCCATTTTGTCCTCCCAAGCCTGTGTGCAAGTGATCTACTGTCAACCAAACACTTGAGGCTTTACTTTGGAAGAGAGTTCAGAAGGACTCAGACCAACCTGCAACAGACTCTGAGTGTGGTTTATATGCAGAAAACAGTTTTATCCCTTCAGCAGCTGCTTATTGCAAAAGAGCTGCAACTTATCCTTTATTACCCTGTTCTTTAAGAGTTACTGTGCAAGGAAGGGACTTGAGTGCCATTTTGGCACATTTGTGTTAAACTGTACACAGACCATCCTAAAATGGGTAAAAGAGGAAGGGGACACAAACACACTCCCTTTCAGTACTTTGAATTACTAAGGAGGCAAATGATTGTGGGTCTGTTATTTAATTAGTGTAAATGAAATGACTGTTACATGGGATAGAATACATATTTCGCTTTGGTTGTGTCTTTTAACAAAGACAAATGATTTGACTTATGAGAGTTTTTGTGATCAAAACTGTTCTCTGAAAAGCCAAAGGGGGCCTGGCGTACTTTATGGTGATCTGTAGGAACTCAGCAGTTTGAGTAGGGAGCTTATAGTGTGCCGTGGGATTGGCTGCCACTTCCAGCAGGAAGTGAAAACAACTGGCTTCACCTGGACTGTTACTTAACAGTCACTGAGGAGGGAAAGTCTAAGAGCCAGCACAGAGGAGACCTGAGGGTTTGTATGTTGGGCACTAAAACATAGGGGCATTCTTTGTCTTTAATCGGACAGTGGCCCAGTTCCTGACTGTAAGGAACAGGGGAAGGGCACATAACTAGAATCTTTGCATTAAGTTCTAGCCTCTTATGATCCCAACAGCACAAAGCTAATTAATTAATAAATAGAAGACTTAGAGAAGAAGCTGAGCTTGGGCCTGATCTATGCTACTCTGGGCAGCAAAGATGAAAGTATCCAGCTTGCCACATTTTTATTCAGTATGTGGGGAGCAAGCAGTGTAACCAGTCACTAAGAGGACAGTAGTTTCAGTACATCAGGAGTAACAAATGTAGCAGGTCAACTGATCACTCAGAGGGCAGCATGTATTTAGATCTTAGAACAATGAGGAACTGCATGGATGAAGGTCCATAGGACATGGAAGATGCCAGCAGTGGCCCTTGAGGAACTATGCAGCTGCAGGTCCTAGTGTAGTTCTGCCCTGGAACATCACAGTATGTATGGCCACCAGAGTCTGTGTTGCTACATGAAGACAAGAGCCAATTCATCTGCAGGCAGCAAAGCACGACCTAGTCATAGTTCCAATTGTGCAATTATTTCTCCCAAATAGGGTTGTTCCCAACATCTGGCCTTTTGGTTGTTGGTTTCTCTAACTGGTTGTGTCTGGAAGACCTTGTAGGGAAAGGAATGGCTTTTGCTAGAAGAAGGCACAACATCCCAGAAATCAAATGTGAACAGAAGGAAAGTGCATGGAGTAGGGACACATTTCCTGTGATATGGAGGCCTAAGGCACACCCACTTGCCCTTGCAGATGCTGTCCTCCAATTTGCACATCCAGGAGTGGGGAAGAAGTGAATGCAGTGCTTTTGACATTTAGAGATTTCTCTGGCTGCCTTCTCCTGTCTTTATTCCTCCTCTTCAACATGACCGGGAAGGGAACCCTTGGCTTCCTTATTCCTACCAAAGGACTTGAGTCACTACACAAACAGAACTGAGTGCAGCATGAGGACTATGTTCAGCATGGCACCTGGCTGTTCAGTACAGTGATCAGTGGTGGAGTCTACCACCTCACTTCAAATCTCCCCTGTGACTTTTTCTGGTGTTCAGTCCTGAACAGATTAATGAACCTTGATTTTCTAATACTGGAATGGGTGAAATAACATTCCTAGTGTCAGAAGGTTGCTACAAGAATGACAAGAATGGAAGTAGAGCCGGGCGTGGTGGCTTGCGCCTGTCATCCCAGCACTCCGGAGGCAGAGACAGGAGGATTGCTGAGTTCGAGGCTTGCCTGGGCTACAGAGTGAGCTCAGGGCCAGCCTGAACTACAAAGCGAGACCCTGTCTCAAAAAAAAAAAAAAAAAAATGGAAGTAGATGTGAAGGTGTGAGTAATGAGGGGTAAAGAAAAAGTGTGATGCTAATAAAAAACGGGAAAAAACCCTTAATATATTTAGGAGGTGGGTGGTTGTGGGGTCAGTAGGGGATTGGGAAAAAATGAAAATTAAATTGGATCATGTACAGGTACAAATTCCCAATATTGAGTGCGATCATGATATGATGTGTATGTACAATGTGCCAATAAAGGTAAAAATTAAAATAACAAAAGAATGGAAGTAGGTAGTCCAAGTAAAGCAGTAGTCACAGCACCTGATATATAGTTGGTTCTCAGTAAATGACCTTCATTTCCCACTCCCTGTCTTCCCTCTGCCCCTGCAGCACTTTGTCCATTCTCACTGTAGCCTTCAGCAGTTGTCTTTCTTATCAGTGTAAATATTTTAAGGTCAGGGATCTTGAGTTAGACATTTTTTTCCTATCCTCCTGCCTGCCTCTCTGCTGTGTCTGGGATGCTTCCAGCTCTCTATAGCCTCACACGCATTTATAGTCACAGTAAATGCAATTCAGAGAGTAGCTAGATCTTGCAGTTCCTTGACTGAAATTTTAATCATGACAGAAAACAATAGAAAAATACTTATTTTTAGATTTGCTCAGAAAATTACTGAGGTGCCAGGCTGGATTTAAATTCACCTATAAATGTATACCTAATACCTACTAATCCAGGGCGTTTCATGCAGTTTAGCAGGATACTTGGTGGCAAATTATAGGTAAAGCTCAAATGATGGGTGGGAACAGAGACAGGGACGGCTGTGAGGTGAAACAAGGAAGAGGGTAGGGTAGGTAAGGTGATAGAAGTTCATAAAATGCAGGGTGACCTGAGTCAAATAGTGATACCGCACAAGCTCCTCTGGTGGCATGTGACTGGGTACTAAGTCAGGAAGTGACCCATTAGGTGTACAAATAGGACCGTTTCTCCTCTCCTCCAGCCCCACTCCCGGCCACCTCTGCCTCTGTCTCAGCTTCCTCTGCTCTTTGTATGAAGCCCCATGAAGAGTCTCCTCATACCGCCTCACTCCAGGAAGAGCATCCTTACTCAAGGAACCATCCTGTAGGTTGTGATGCCCAAAGGAGACCGTGCAGAAGGCAGGGGCATAGTTCAGCCTAGAAGTAGGGAAAAGACTGGAATAAGATGAAGGGAAGAGCAGCATGCCAAGTGCAGCATACGGAGCATCCAGTAGGAGCACAACCCTGGAGCCAGAAATATGTGTGGTATGTTGGGGGAAGGGTAGGGAGGAAGCCAGCAAGACTGAGTTCAACAGGGTGACTGAAATGAGGAATTTGCAGCCCAGACGGAGCCTTGCAAGGCTACAGTTGTTCTCAGGCAGTCTGGCGTTCATGGAGGCTATCTTGCACCAAAGGGTTGTGGCAGGGGCAGGGGCATTGCAATTAGCCAAGAGAAAGAGGTTCTGTCTCACTGCTTCGGTAGCTCTCCCCATGCTGGTTAGAAACATATGGCCCTGGCAAAGATCCTTACTTTATCTGGGCCCAATGCTTATCTTCTCTTTGCCACAAATTGCTGAGGAAAAAGCAAAAAGGCAGCTGTATTGCCTCAAAAAGTAATCATTAGCTAATGCTGCCATCTCCAGGAACCTGCTTGCTAATAATCAGCACACAGCAGGCCTGCTCCAAACTGGCTGCCTAGGCAAGCTCCTCCCTTCCCCCCACACCAGCTCCACTGCTGGCTTGGCTTCTTCAGCCTGAAATGTGACTGGACAGCTGGAAAGAGGCAGAAACAGTGCAGATTTCCTGGAATCCGTGACTGCCAGCTGCCTTCTCTTCTCTTTAGTCCTGCGGGCTTATGTAGCAAGTTATCAGCCGAAGGATTAGAAAGCCATTGTATTCATTTGACCCGGCTGCCAGGGCAAAACACTAGGTAACTTAACAGAAATTTATCTTTTCACAGTTCTGGAGGTTAAACAGTCAAAGTCGAAGTGTAGCCAGATGCGGCCACTCCTGAGGCCTCACTCATTGGCTTGCAGATGGCCAGCTTCTTGCTGTGTCCTCAGATGGAGGACATGCATCCCTGGTGTCTCGGTGATCCTGATCTCTTCTTAGAATGCCAGTCACATTGGATGAAAGGTCACCCTAATGACCTCATTTTAAAACAAGTCACTTCTATAAAGTCCCCATCTGCAAATGTAGTAACATTCTGAGGTCCTGGGGTGTGGGAGTTCACTCTCTGAATGGGGGTAATTCAGTGCATAACACCACACATACAGTAACACCATGCATACACACAGTTTACCCTCCCTCTGGAACTTTGTTTCCCCATTGTTACTATAATGTGCTGGAGCTGGAACTTTAGAGATATTGTCAAAAAAGAAGTGATTCTTTAAAGCACAGATGAATCTTCAGAAAAGCAATGCAATTTGTAATGAATTGCTAGCAAATATATTTTCACTGTGTAGGATTGTTTCTTATTAAACTAATGTAGCAATTTTACTGGAGTTTAAACTTGCTATATGTTATCATTCTGTATTAAATAATCATTTTAGTGTCATTCATACACTAGGTGGTAGGCTAAATGCAAAGGGGAAAAAAACTAAACACATTAGAACACATTAGACCATATTTTCTCATTAGCGCTTATAATTTTAGACATGTATCCCACAAGAAACTACTGAATCCTGAGGTATAAAAATCAAAACTAATTGAATTTAAACATCATTCTACTATCAAAAATGGGTTTTTAAGTGTAAAGTATGAAAGGTTTAACTCCCTGTATAGAATTATCTGGTTTATTTTTCATTCTTCTATTGATCCTCATATTGCAGGGATATTTAAAATATCCATGGTAGGCCAGGCACAGAGCAGCAGGGTACTGGGAACAGTAAATGAAACCGAGATAGTTACTGACCCACAGTCTGGAGTGAATCTGAGGCTATTTTACTTCATTAAATATAATGATCATATATTTGAAATATGTTGGGGGCTTCCAAGACCACACCAGGCTCAGTGATTCTCTAGAAGGACTTACAGGACACAGCATATCCTTATGCTAGTGGTTATGATTTATTACATCTAGTGGATAAAAGGATACTCAGCAGAGGGAAAGGGTGCAAACTTCCAAGGTCCTATCCCAGTGCTGTTACATAGAATATTCTCATATTCCCCAGCAATCCATGTGCCAACACATGTAAAATGTCACCTGTCTGGGAAACTCAGAGACCCAGTGGCCAGGGACTCCAAGGAGGGCTGGTCACACAAGTGCTCTGTGCCTGGAATGCATCAGCATTCTAGATGCCCAGAAGGAGAACGAGTAGGTGTTAGCACAAACCATATTGCTTGTGTAAGACTGTTGACATTCAGTAAGCACTTTTATCATGCAACGAAAGCTCATACCAGAGTAGGAAATGTTCCATAGTCAAACTCCCAGACCAGCCTTACAAACAACCTTTCTAAGGACAGCAGTTGCGGATCAGTTCACTTGGCATCACAGTAGTGGGGGCAGTTTCTCTGCAAAGGAGAATTATAGGAAGCAGCAACAGAAGATGTAAAACCCAGCCAGTGGAAGGTGAAGCAGGGCTTAACTAGGAAACCAAAAGAAATTCCAGTGCCTGGGCAGAGGCAGCTGAAGTGTCAAATTAATAGGGTTGGCAGTCTTCACCATACCTGTATGCATTCATTCATTCAAGGAATGTGTACTGAATACCTCCTCTGTGCTCGTTGATATGTGAGGTGCCAAGTACACAACAGAGGACCAAGCAAAACCGCGTGTCCTCGTGGAGCCTGCATTTTAGTGTACATTGTACAAATATGTTAAATTATACAACACCTATTTATTTGAAATTGTCACTCCACTTGCAAGCAGAGCATTACACTGAAATATATTTAGCACATTCCTGATGGAAAGAAATACCGGAAGATGTCTTCCATCCAAAATTGAAGCTAGGCCTGCATGTTAGTAACATACTACACATACGATACTAATGAATCCTAATGCAAATAAAGTAGATTTAAAAGGTTGCTGCCTCCTCTTCCCTCCCTCCCTCCCTCCCTTCCTTTCTTTCCTCTCTCCTTCCCTCATTCCCTCCTTCCCTCTTTACCTCCTTCCTTACTTTCTTCATGTCATACCGGGTACTGAACCCAGGACTTTCACATTAAGCCATATATATCCCCAGGCCTATTTATATTTTGTTTTGAGACAGTGTCTCACAAAGTTGCCCAAGCTGGGCTTGAACTTGTGATCATCCTGCCTACACTTCCCAGAGTGTTTGGGTTATAGGCGTGTGGCATTGTATCCAGCTAAGAGGTTTGATGCTTTGATAAGAAGTCTTGATGTTTTGTCATTTAGGGTTCTGAGATCTGAAATCCCTTTAGATGCTGACAGCATGATTTTCTTCCTCTTGTTGATAACGAGAGGGAATGATCTGTTAGATAAACAGAGAGCAGTATATACAACCAGTCCAGGAAATAGATTCATCAGCTTTGTTCCAACAAAAGAAGTATCCTAGTAGCTGATCAATTCTGATTAAACCCACAAGAATGCTGCTATTTAACAGGCTGCACTATTCTTGTTAACTATCTAGTGTGGTCACACAGATCACATCTCAGCCTTATCTCTCTATTATACCCTTGACAGTCCCTCTCAGCTTAACTGGAGCTATTTCATGCAAGACAAAGATTACTTTCCCAGGCTTAAGTCTTAGATTCAAACATTGCCCAGATTTGGCCACAGAACTGGAGAGTTGAGATAGTTATGGATTCATATGCTTGTCTCAATGGCTCCAGGAATATTGTGATTTGGCATTGCTTATTTGCAGCTTTATTTCTCTTTGAAAATCAGGCATACAGATATGTTCTAAAATCCAAAGAGTATCGTAAAGCCATCAAAATAGAAAAACACTTCTGGAACTGTGGCTTTATTTCCACCACTATAGTAAATACAATACGTTGCTACACATTTACTACATTCTCATATTACAAATAAAGATAAGTAACTTAGAATGCCTTCCTCACCGCTGGCGGTGGCTAAGAAACAGGAGAGAGAAGCCCTCCCTAGGAGTAACACGCTCACTACCGTTTAGCTCTAGCAAATGACCAAAATCCAAGCCATGCTGACTGAGAAGATGAAAAACTGCTTAAATTCCTTAGTGCCTAGGATGTTACCTTGGACATAGTGTGCCTGTAATATAGAACCACTGAGCAGATGGCTGGAGTAAACACATAAACACAAAATAGTGCCTAGGGAGTGTGTGGAAAATGAAGCTAACCTGTAATATGGTCAGTTACCAGAGTACATATTTCCCATTTATGATTCTTTTCATGTTTCAGCTCTAAAAATCATCAATAAAAATGAGTTATGGAAGGTGCTGATTCAAACATAGATACCTCTGATTTTTTTCTGACAGTGAGAAATAGCCCCAGAGGAGAAATGTCTAAAAAATAAATTGTTCGCAAAAATATATTTTAGAGTAAAGCCATGGTCTGTGCTTGAGTCACAACAGTATGAAGGAGTTGTGTACTTCCGGGAGGAAGTTTAAAAATGTAAGACTGAAAAGCATAGACTTAGGGGCCAGACAGGCCTATGTGTGTATGCCAAGAGGTCAGAGCTCATCAAGTCTTGGTTACTACTCTCAGCTCATCACTTGTAAACTTTCTAATAATACAACTCTACCTGATGCACTCATTTCTCTATGTATAAATAACATGCATATCTGTATCTACTAATGTATTTTAATTGTTTATGTAAGTATACCCTTACAAATTTTGAAAAGATGAAAATAAATATGATTCATATTCTAATATGTTCCTTTTACCTCCCATTTTCTTGTCCATGCTTGAAGCTCATGCATCCTACTTTGGAGAACTCGTCTCTAAAATATGGTTCATTACAGATGTGCATTATAGATGGCTTCAAATCCAGACTCTGACACTTGCTGGGTGAGCCTGAGTAGGTAGTATTGTCTACATTCTGGGTCCTCATTTAGTCTTCTATACAACTGAATCAAGATAACACTTGATGTTCTTCACCTTTCCTGAGGTGCCTTCCCTGACTCCAGGGTTCCATTGGGCCGAGTCTATAACACAGCACTCCTTTGCATTCTAACCAGCTATTTAGTTTTCCATCTCCTATGCTAAACACTACAAAAAGAGACAGGTTGTATAGTGTTCCCCATGCCAGCCTCCTGTAGCCAAGGCAGAGAGCTGGGGGCAGATTAGGCAGCCATTAAATGTGTGTTGATTCACTTTTCCTTTGGAGAGTCCAACCTTGCTTCATATTTATCTTTCGTTAAAACTCCATACCCATTTTTAAATTTATTTTGATTATGGTAACACAAATCATGAGACCACTCTCCTGCAATACAGTGTTGTTAACTGTAAGCATAGTGTTGTACCTTGGATTTCCATTTCCAACCCCTCTTGATTGTTACCGGCTTTTCTAAGTATTGCATAGTTATAGAAGTTGAGATTGCTATCTTGTCCTCTAGATGGAGTTGTTTCGAAAAGAAATGGCCCATACATAAGCTTTCAAAGAAATAAGTGTTACATTAGTCTCTTAGGGCTGCAATAACAAAATAACATGTATCAGGGGTCAAAAATTTTCTTACAGTTCTGGGGCCCTAGAAGTTTAAAATCAGCATGCCATAATGATCAGTTTCCAGTGAGGCCTCTGTTTTTGGCTAGTAGATAGTCTTTTTTTTTTCCATTCATTCAAGGAAAGAGAAAGAGATCTCTAACGTTTCTTCCTTTTAGTAGAATGACACTGGTCCCATCATGTTAGAGTTCCAACCTTGTCACCTCATTGAACCTTAGTTATCTCCCTAAAGAGATTGTTTCCAAGTGCAGACATTGTGTGGACGAGGGTCCTAACATATACATGAGGGGCCTAATTGAGTTCCTTACAAGTACATATCCCATGGTTAGCAAAACCCTGTGCAATTAAGTGAAACACTATTGAAATCACTTTAGAAGAAAGAAGAAGTGGCTGTAACTAAGAAGCAAATTCCCTCAGTGTCAAGTGTGAACAGAGAGGCTTATGTTGTTGTGCAGTGCAGGGACCAGTGATAACCCAGAGAACCCTTGGGCTTGACAGTAATTCAGTTCTCCCCCTCTCATGTCTTCAGTTTGCCCCTAAAGCTTGGAATTACTATGGCAGGCCCAGACGCTCTGTCTTCCCTAAGTCAAGCGGACTGCTTCCTTCAAGGACCCCAGTTTTACCATTTCTTGGTGCCAGAAATCAAGAACCTCCCTAAGAGAGCCTTAGCCTGAAAATCAGAAACATCAGAGCAGTGGAGTTATCCCCATTCTTAGAATCGGTCTGGCTCCTCTGAAACGTGGTCGGGGAACACAGTGCTAATCTGAGATGAAGACCCTGGGGAGCCCCCTGGGGAGCCCCCTTGAGTGAGTCCCATCAGTCCTGCGAAGGAAGCCTGAGCCCGGGAAACATGAGCCTGCTGTGCTTTTCAAGTGCTGTGCACAGAATACTAGAATAAAGGGACATTTGTTGGAAGCAGAGGATTCTGGGGACACCAAGAAATGGTAAAACTGGGGTCTTGGAAGGAAGCGGTCCTCTTGACTTAGAGAAGATAAAGCTTCTGGGCCTGCCATAGTAATTCCAAGCTTTAGGGGCAAACTGAAGACATTTAACCTAGAGATCCCACATTAAATAGATTTCTTTTCTGTAAGCTTTATTTGAACCTTTGGTAACCCAAATCTTAACATGAATCAGCAACAGAGGTGTGTGGAGTGCAGCTGCTGTCAACATTACTGATCATGGGACCTTTGCCTGCAGATAATCTCCATAGGCTTATCATTTGTCTGGATTGGCTCTCGGGAATTCTTACTCTGACAGATTTGTGTAAAATGTCATTGTGGCTGGGGATTTAACTCAAGTGGTACCACGCCTACCTTGGAAGCACAAGGGCCAGAGTTTGATCCCCTGGACTGAAAGAAAAAAAAAAAATGTGATTGCTACCAGGCATCACTTGACTCAAAGCTTTAGTGCAGACCCAGCCCTGTTCTCTTCCTATTAGTGCCACCTACTCTTCATTCCCCAGAAGTACTGAAAGCGTTGGACTTTCCATCTGTCAGGGCCACCTTCTGCTGTTTGCCAGCCCACTTCCGTGACAGACTTAGAAATCCCATAGGATTCTGCTGTCAGCCTCGTCTCCAGGTTCTTTGCCTTCTGGTGAGAAATAGGAAGGTGTGCAGACCAGCCCTCTAGAGTTGTGAGAACCTGGCTTGCTTCTAGTGCGATCTGTGGTACTGAGACTGTGCCCTGGTTAGAAAAGAAACGAACTGATGAAGTCACTAGATAACCTTCCAAGAGGTTAAGGGAGCTGTGTACCAGCTATCTGACATGAATAATTTGCCTGAGCACACTGGCCAAGCAAAAAAAGAAGAAAAAGAATCAGATCCTTAACAAGTGCTTACTGTTTACCAGGCTCTGTTCTAGGTACTTTGCATAAATCATGTACTGAGTCATGCAGTGCCCAGTGAGTAGACACAACTCCTATACCCATTGCAAAAAGGAGGGAAGAGAAGTTTAAAAAGATGAAGAGGTAGGCCCAAGGAAGCATAGCTTATAGTGAACAGCAGAACCAGGGTTCAAGTCTGTATCTGTGTAGTCCTGCAGCCTGTGTTCTTCACTGCTTTGCACTATGGCTTCCTTGAGTATCTACAGAAACAGTAGCTGCTTACTTCACTGTGCTGGTCATATCAAAGCGTACCTTACATAACAGCAGAGATTCATTGTTTAACTACCTACCGGTTAACAACCTTTGGAGTTTTGTTCTGCCACTTAGATTTACGACTCTTGTTTTGTTTTTTTTTTCTTGTCCACTTCTGTACATCTTGTTTATAAAGCCTCAAGGGCTTGGGATTTTTTGTACCATATATATTGTTTATAAAGTACTGTCATTTTTTTTAGTCACTGTGCTGAATAATATAGTAATGTAATTTTCTGTTCTGTTATACATTATAGCACTACACGGAAACAGTTATGCAGATAAAAGCAGTCATCAAGTTGGAGTTTCTTTTGACCATTTCTTTGTAATGCTCACACCATATACAATTCCATATTTAATTACAGTATTAGAACTCAGTCACTAGTCGAAGAATTTCTGTATTTAAAATAATTCCTCCTTACTCCTGCTCTAGACCAAGAAATTGCTTTGCAAGTTAGAGAACTAGGCTCTTTGGTGACTGACCCAGGCTTTGGTTAGGTCCTCAGAGACAACATCCAAGTCTAGTCTCCACTCTTATAGTATGATGTGGATTTAGACACTTGTCACTTTTGCCCAGATCTCTTTACTGGAGCACCCTGTGTTTGGGCCTCCCACCACTTGGTCACATTTTCCACCCTGCAAGCCCTGGTCAGTTCTGAAAGCAGATTGATCCTTCCTACGTAAAACCCAATTGTGCTTACATACAATCCAAACTCCCTAAAGTACTTTCCTCAGTATTCTTCTGCACACTTCTTCGGTATGTGCCAGCCACACCCTGTGCTCCATGAGCATTTCCATTGTTACTGTACACTGCCTGCATTTATCTGCTTCATGACAGGAACCAACTGGTCAAAAGGTAGTTTATATAGGTCATGAAGGGTCACAGACTGGTGGGCACTTTTTCTTGAGTGCCGCTGTGACTACAACACACACATCTCCTAATCATATACTTATGAGATTGTTCTCAGTTCTCCTTTGTCAAGAACAAAGACCATTATTACTTGAGCTATTCTTGTCACTAATTAGCTTTCCCTAGTACAGTTCCTGACACAGTATTAAACACTGGACAGATCACAGAGGCTTGCTTGCTGCCTCTGGCAGAGATCATCAAACTCATTGTCACAAAACAATACAAACTTTACCTGATTATCATGGAAGACAAGGATTAAACATATATGCACAAGATACATATGTATCTAGTCTCATTGTATGGCTTTATGGGCACTTAGTCTGGAGCTGCACCATATGACCTCCAATTTCACGTGTGTTTTACCTTGATTCAACTTGTTTTGTACCTCTAATTATTTTCTGCCTCCTCTTCGGCCCCAAATACCTTCCCTTCCTCACCAACCAGCCCATTTCCTTTGAGAAAAAGTGTTTGACTTTTGAGGCTCTCTCTCTGAAGCCTTTCTGGTTGACTTTCACCCTTTTGAGGGCTGGAGCTCTGAACCTGGCACTTCTAAAGATGGCTGTGGTTGTCTGCCTAAGGTGCCTCTCAGCTCGGGTCATACTTCTCTCCAGGGTGACCCAGCCTTGTTTATTCCAGTGTCCCAAGCACCCAGAAGAGGCGTAGCACATACTATACTCTGACAAAATGTTTGCTGAATCAAAAAATGAGAGGAGCCGCCGGGCGTGGTGGCTCATGCCTGTAATCCCAGCACTCGGGAGGCAGAGACAGTAGGATTGCTGAGTTCGAGGCTTGCCTGGGCTACATAGTGAGCTCAGGGCCAGCCTGAACTACAA